>CM032453.1:6882050-7065195 GCA_019049505.1 Pachyrhynchus sulphureomaculatus | reverse complement strand
AATTCTACAGCAACAAAATTTTACACTGTGACAACCAAAGAAAGTATAAACTTATTGAGGGTACTATAATAAAAATATTATAATTATTTTTTGGTGAGACCGCGAACTTTTCAATCCCTCCTCGTATCTAATTACATCATTTATCATATGTGATAATTAATTGTAATACTTGATTTTTTGTTAAGAACCAGTAAGCACCAATATGACCACATTATTGACATCTTCGGACTGAATTATATATTATATTCCAATCACCAAAGTTAAAATTTCTGGGACTCCTCCAGCAATATAATAAAAATACAAATTCGACTAACTTAACTAAGAGATCACTCTCGTCACTAAAACAGTTGTAACTGGCAAACTAATAGACAAAATATAATGAGAACTTTATACGAAACTTCTGAGAGTTTACACTAACTGCAAATCAGGTTTTTTTTGTGCTGCCATCTTTCGGAAAGTCTCGGGAATTTTTACTCCATGTAGTAGTATAGAAGCGTACACTCATCACGTAGTATTACATAAACTTGAAAACAACATGTAAAAATTAAACTGGAGTTATTATAATTTTAAAACAGAAGTGGAAGTTTTACCTTTACTTGATACCGCTTTCATTAATATTCAAAATGTCAAAGTTATGTGATCATGAATATAAAATAATTACATATTACGAATAAATACCATTCAAGTTATAATAAATCATGGTTAATATGGTTATTAAAGTATTATTAAATGAAAAAATGATATTGCTACTTTTAAAAAAAGTAAGTTTAAATTTTGTATGCTTAAGTAAAGACCTTGAAAAAATCGAATTGAGCTTTAGATGCATTAAAGACACAAAAAAAAACTCTTAAAACTTCGCTTCTTAGAAAGTAAAGCGTTATATATTTCATTGCGAAAAATAAACATGGTTTAGGATTTGCTTCCACAAACTGTTGAAACTTAATAATTATAATATCGCGTTTATTGACTCCAGATCTAAAACGCACAAGCAAGGACATATCTTATCGGGTTTAGCTAAAGTCGAAGAACTTATGGCGTCGCTTTGTGATTGTAGACGAATTGTGGATCCACCATTACACCCCGAAGACAAAATCACAGTCATAACAATGAGCTGGAGAAAGGAAAAGTGCACTGAAGAAGGCGGAAACAATTTTATCGTCTGGAAAAGTGATGGCAACTGTTTTTTGAGACTCACAGGGTATCATCATGATTGATTTTGAAGAGGATAAAATCCTCTCTGGCTCGTACTACGCAACGTTGTTGGACAGTTTGCACAATAATTTGAACCAAAAGTAACTAAGATTGGCGCGCAAAAAAGTACTCTTCCACCAGGACGATGCGCCTACTCGCACATCAGCCACTGCAATGGCAAAAGTGCAAGAGCTGGACTTCGAAATAGTGCCACACCCAACCTATTCTGTAGATTTAGCCCTAAGTGACTTTTTTTGTTTTGTAACTTCAGAAATTGGCTTAAGGAAAGAAATTTTCGTCGAATGAAAAGGTCATCTGTACTGTAAATCTTTTTTTCTGAGGGAATAAAAAAATTATAGTCTCGCTAGACCAAATATATTGAGCTTAATGGAGACTATGTTGAGAAATAAGTCTTTATTTTTACAAAAAAATGTTATTTGCCTTGTTTTTTTACAAAAGTGTTCAATCCATCCTCGTAATAAGAATCCTAATACAAAATTTTCTTAGATGTAGCTACTATCTTGTAAATGACCCAACTATCATTTTCTATACTAGTCTTTTATATTAAAAATATTTAATTTATTCATTTTTTAGCAAATAATAGTTGAAATTTTTACAGAAAAACACTGGTTTAACACAAATTATATGATTTTCTTAAACAAAAAAGTAGTAGAATGATAACAAACGACAGTATCGTGATTTGATACTTGATGTTTAAACCAAAAATAAGGCGAATTTAATTCTGAAAATCATTTAGAGCATCAATTTTTAGTAGTTCTCGTTAATTTATGTAATACTATAAAAAGCTAAAGATAATTTTCAACGGGCGCCCCACGAGGGGTCAGATATCATTGCACATGCCGCAGAATTTGTTTTTATTATAATCATTTTTTAAATCTTTAAAATCCTGCAGATAGGAATTATGAGTTGCTAGGGCACTTATTATTTTTTTTATCTTTATAATTTCGATTTTTTTTGCTAAAAGTAGCTTAACAGTGGCGCCCAACATGTAACAACCTTGTTATAGTCCAAAAATATTTTACATCCAGAGGGAAAAACAAATTATTACGTCACTTATGAAACGACTTTTCCCATCCAAATTAGCCATAATTTAGGCGTAATAAGTTTTAATATCATATAATTCTAAAAATACTAATAAGGTGGTTAGTGGTTAATCTATAAGTCATCAGACAACTTAAAAAATATCTTAGAAAGTTCGAAGAATAAAATTTCCGGACGTGACAGAACTGTGAAATATATAAGTTGTAACGATTGTAGCAAGTAATTTGTTGGGCAATCAAGAAGGTCGATTCGAACAAGATTAAGAGAATATTTAGCTCATTTATGGTACAGTAGACCAGAAAAACCAAGTATTGCGGAACATGTCCTCAAATATAACCATACAGTAACATTAAATAATTTAAGGTTAATAGAAAATGTACCCTAACTAAATCTCCGTTTGTAATGAGTCGGTTTCACTCGAGTAATTTACAATTTTAGTATAAATAGTCTAGTTCTTTAATCTTAAATTTAGTCAACTATCACTACTGATGCTGCTAACAAGGTTGGCGAACCACGCATCGAATGAAAAAAACTGGTCAAGTGCAAATTGAACTTGCGCAATTAGTGTTCGTTGATTGCTTTTGAAATAAAAAATTTTGTTACGGAGGCATAAAATGATCAGTGACTTCACAAAACACACTCCAAATGAGTTCTCAACAAAGTTTGTTTCCAATCTTTACTGAAATCTGATGACCTTGAAATTTTTTTTTTTATATACCAGATAAATTATTAAAGGTAATGCACTCGTGATAATTTTCGTTCAATCTACACCTCGTGGAAAATATTCCAGAATTTTTTCGAAATTTTTTGATCAGTACTTTTCGAGGTAAGGCGGGGGGACAGCGAATTTTCGCGATTTTTTAAAAATAATACAAAGAAAAGTGAGCGCAAGTATTACATTATATATATATTTTTTACTCGTGTTTTCACAAGCTTTCATTTGACACCACACTCGATGACCTAGTAAAAAATTTTTTTTCACTTCCGATTTTACCCCCCCATAACTAATCCCTTAAGTCAAAATTTAACTCTCGAATCTACATGGCTCTGATGAGGCCATCAATTCCTATATTATTACCAAATTTCAACTTTCTATGTCAAATAGTTTCGGAGAAAATCGGGTGTGACAGACAGACAGAGAGACAGACACCGAAGTGATCTTATAACGGAACACTAAAAATAAACTCTTTGCTAGTGAGCTATACGTTTACCCGATTCGTTAGCAGTCGATCGATCGTGTTTTAGTGCAATAATGCGGAAACTTGGTTATACTCTATCTTTTTAATATGACCGAGTTAATTTGAATTGAGATTTATGATGCTTACTAATAATTATTGTACTTTTTTACAAAAAGTTATATGTAGACGATATTTCGAATAATCAAAAGTAGTTTAACAATGGCGCCCAACATGCAACAACCTCGTTATACTCCAAAAATATTTTACACCCTGAGAGAAAAATAAATTATTATGTCACTTATGAAACAACTTTTCTCACTCAAATCAGCCATAATTTAGACGCAATAAGTTTTAATATCATATAATTCTAAAAATACTAATAAGCTGGTTAGTGGTTAATCTATAAGATCAGATAACTTAAAAAATATCTTAGAAAGATCGAAGAATAAAATCCACGGACGTGACAGAACTGTGAAGTATAGGAGATAAGTTGTAATGATTGTAACAAGTAATTTGTTGAGCTATCAAGAAGGTCGATTCAAACAAGATTAAAAGAATATTTAGCTCATTTATGGTACAGTAGACTAGAAAGACCAAGTATATACAGTAATATTAAATAATTTAAGGTTAATAAAAAATGCACCCTAACTAAACCTCCGTTTGTAATTGGTCGGTTTCACTCAAGTAATTTACAATTTTAGTACAGTCTAGTTCTTTAATCTTAGATTTAGTCAAATATCACTACTGATGTTGCTAACATGGTCAGCGAAATACGCATCGAATGAAAAAATAAAGTATTTGCTGGTGTGCTATTCGTTAGCAGTCGATCCAGTCAATCAATTTTTAGGACATGTATATTTGATCGTGTTTTAGTGCAGTAATGCGGAAACTTAGTTATAGTCTATTTTCAATATGACCAAATTAATTTCGAATTGAGATTTATGATGCTTACTAATAATTATTGTACTTTTTTAAAAAAAGTTATATGTAGACAATATTTCGAATAATCTAAAGTATTGCTCAATTTTAAATCCAAAGCACGAAAAGTTTGTTATTCTACATTATCAAAAATTTGATAACGAACATTGTGTAGCTACCAAATATTAGATTGTATTTAAATAATTTCCATGAAGCAGTAATACTAAGTATTAAATCATTACCAGAAATACATTATCTTATCTTAAACCTATAATATTGTTGACGTGTTATCTCCTCCACCAAATGTATTAACACCCAATACAGGTATAATTAATATATTATTAAAAAAATAATAAGGGAAAAATAAAATTATTATTTATTGTTGATATAACTTCTTTTTTTTTGATAATCTATTATCTTATCTTTATCGATTAAAAAACTTAAAAGAATTAGGGTCAAATTAAAAATAAATTAAAATAAATTCAAGAAAGCCCTGTCATCTAATAGAAATCAATAGAGCTGCATTAACAATATTATTTATAGACACAGATATTATTTTGCTACAGTCAGCGCTTTGCTGAGAGCGCACTTATTGATCTTTCCGCCCTTACCTGAGAGGAGGGGATGTCTGCAGGCTGAGGCATGGCCGACGAACAAAAAATAAAAAACTGACAATTCCAATACGTCAAACAAAAAACAAAAGATAACACATCATGCACAAAAATTAAAAAAACAAACGACAAACGAACACATCGGTGCCCTCCACTAAACACGACTTCAAACGAACTGACTGCGGTGATCACAAAACGTGATTCATTTCTCCACAGTCGGTGCAAACATAGCAAGCAAATCGACCAGTTCGTTATCGAATACGCTTGGTGGCATTCTCGGAGGCGGAGCAGTTTAAAGTATTAACTGACTGATTTTAGTCCCCACTTGATGCCGTTGGTCCAGCATTTTTGATGCGGAATCCGGGAAGGCATTTAATTAAGAAATGAATAGTCCAAATAATTTGCACAGAAAGTTGGCCAGTGAAATTTTTTAGAGAAAAACGATATAAATTAGGGATGGTGGCTACTGATTGTAGATTTGTTTGATATTAATACGGTCCGGTTAAAAATAGTATTATAGTATTAAGATCCATTCAAAATTACGTAAAGCATTATAGAGCATTTTTGAATGCAGTTTTAAGTGTTCCGTACGGAACACTTATTTGATCATCGTGTAGTTTTGAAAATTAAATTTTGACATACGGTGTTAGCAATAAAACTACTTAATTACTTTGTTAACTGTCACTAAATATATATGTAAAGATTTTACAATTGCGTTATCGCGATTTCGTAGTACAACTACATTGTCAAACGCTTAACGAAGACTGTACTGTCACAAAGTAACGGACCAATCAGTCAACTCTTTATAAGGTGTTAGTTCTGGGGGGATTAAATCAGAAGCGAAAAAAAAATTGTTACCTGGTCATCAAGTAAGGTATTAAATGAAGGCTTGTAAAAATACGAATTCAAGAATATATATATATATATATATATATATATATATATATATATATACATATATATATATATATATATATATATATATATATATATATATATATATACAGTCCCTGGCCAAATTATTAGACGCACTGCAAGATTTCATGTAAAATATTAATTACCGAGTGATATTGTACCGTTTTATTATTTTAAATTGATTTGTTTTTTATTTTTATATTATCCAATCAATTACCTATTTATTTGACATAAATAAAACAGCATTAATTTAGAAAAGCATAAGTTTATTAAGTTTTAAAGAAAAGTGAATTTAATGTTAGTAAAAGTCAATATTTAGTTGAGCCACCTTTAGCCGCTATCAAAGCTTTAATTCTGCGCGGCATGCTATCAATGCAAGATTGTACTGTCTCCTGCATTTGAGGATGATGATTCCACACATGAATAATCTTTTCTAGGAGCTGGGTTTTGTTGGTAATCACATCTTTAACCACTTCTCTTTTCATCAGCTCCCACACATTTTCAATGGGGCTATTACCCGGCCAATCCAACAGAGGGATATTTTTTTCTGCCAAAAAAGCTTTAACAGATCGAGCAGTGTGGCAGGGAGCTCCATCTTGCATGAAAGTGAATGGTTCCCCATTTGGAAACCATTCTCTGAGCTGCGGAATCAACCGATTTTGTAATACTTCTTTGTACTGATCTTGCCTCATTATTCCTTTGACGACGTACAGACGTCCAGTGCCCTTGCCGCTGATGACTGACCAAATCATCACTTTGGTGGGATGTTTAACCGTCGGGACGACACAATCAGGATGAAACTTTTCTCCATGACGACGACGCACATACTGAGCTTTATTCTGCAAAATTTCGAATGTGCTTTCGTCACTGAAGCAGACCTGTCAAAAATAGGAAAAATATATAAACTTCCATGTTTATTTGCTTTATTTAACTGAAAATGATAATAATGTATCAATTATTGATTAAATTGCTGTATCTTACCGATCTCCAGAAGTCCACATCTTTGTCTTGCCATTGTTTGGCCCACTTCAGGCGCTTTGCTTTCATTGCAGCTGTTAACTTGGGCTTCCTGGCGGGGCGACAGGCCTTAAAATCTAATTCTTTCAATTTTCTTCGAACAGTGCGCTCAGAAGCATTTACGCTAGCATCCTGGAGTTGTGATTTTATTACCTTTGTGGTAGCAAATCTGTTTTCTACACAAATTTTCTTCAAACATCTCTCTGACCGTGGAGTGAAAATTGGTTTTCTACCGCATCTTTTCTTTCTTTTCGGGCTTAATTCCTTCCCTGACTCAATTTTCTTTTTTATGCGTCGTACACTAGCTTCAGAAACCTCCAACCTTCGTGATATTTCTCGGTTTGTAAATGTTTTCGCAATCACAAGGGCCTTCACTTCAGCTTTTTTACGTGGTGAAAGATCGCCTTTTCTACCCATAAAGAAAATAGTCCAATTACTTTTTTAAAACACTGCATACAAAATAAACTAATAACTGAGTAGTATAAAAAACTGTTAAACAAACAATCACAGTCCATAAAGCCACAGAAACACGTCCGTACTTGACTCGATTCCGATCGCGACTGATACAGGTTTGTACTTGTTTACGTTCATGTATCACTTTGTCAACACAGTGTTGCCATATGTTAAAAATAAATACAAATATGTAGTCTACAAAAATAAAAATCAATAATATTGTAGTTTAAATATACCATTATTGCATAAAAACTCTTAAGAAACATAAAATTACTAAAAAAAAAAATACAGTGCGTCTAATAATTTGGCCAGGGACTGTATATATAATGTATATTAATATATATTTTGCTAGGTTAGGCAACATAAGGAATCAGCAGTTTTTAAAAATAATACAAAGAAAAGTGATACATTATATTTTTGAACTCATATTTTCACAAGCTTTCATTTGACACCTCATTCCATGACTTAGCAATTTTTTTTTCACTTCCGAATTCACCCCCCAAAACAAACCATTTAAGCCAGAATATAACATTCAGAACTACACGGCTCCGATAGAGCCATCAATTCCTATATTAATGCTAAATTTCAACTTTCTATGTCAAATAATTTCGGAGAAAATCGGGTGTGACAGACAGACAGACACCGAAATAATTGTATAAATGTTCCTTACGGAACACTTAAAAGTTTGCCGCCAGCGCGCTCTCTTGCAAAAGAACCTAAACAATAATTCTGTAGACCACGCGAGCGGAGCCGCGGGTACATCTAGTATCTCACAAAATAAAATTTGTACATTCATAGCTAAAAATTCATTATATTTTACGAGATCTCACAAGTAGGAGAGAGATTCAAATAAACTTTTATAGGACATTTCTAGTTTTTTTTGTTGGGTGCGAGTTCATAAATGACCGTTCATACAGGACACATTTCCTGTCTGAACGTAGAGCCTGTTTTAAAACTATCGGTGTTAGTTAAGGGCGATGATTTAAGAAAAAGTTTTAGATGTTAATTTTGGTCACTAGTCGATATTCAATTTTTTTCATTGTTGTAAAATCACAAAAGTTGTTCTATTTAAATGGCTGTCAGTTACAAACTAACTCTCGCAGAGACAGGAAAATTTAACAGGATTCTTGTGAAAGGTTATGTTTACGAAAAATATAATTTTTTAAATAGTAGTAGCGCCATCTCTGACCAAGGCCAGGCGCTTATCATACAACCCTCGTATGAGTTCCCACGTTGACGTTAAGCTTCACCTATTCAATTGTTCAATGTTAATAACAATTCGAAGACTAATACCGAAATGGTAAACAATTTTTTTGTGACAAATCCAACGATTTTTAATGAGAGAGAAGAAGTGGAAGATATTTCTGATAACATTAACATGAGGGGCGAAGATAATTTAGTACTAATTACTTACTATGTTTGTTGGCATGCATTTCTGCAAGTGGTGGAAGCACGTAAGTGTAAACAAAGATGCCAGTAAGTTTGATAAGGTGAAATTTTTATAAGTACCATCTCATTATTATTTCCGTCTGTATATCAGTGGCAACAAATAATTGGCTATAAGCAATAATGTAATTTCTATTGTTTAACCACTCACGGATTTAGTTAATCATAAACTCTTAGCGTTTTATCGTCATGGATTGATAAAAGATAACAATTAAGAAGAAATATATAAAGACCAGCAAATATTTCTAAAATTATTATTGTATAGAGTGCATGACTTTTTAAAATTACATAATAATCGGTATTGTAGACAGACTGCTAAGTAACATGAAAGTATTATTACTATTACCTGTTTTGTTTGTGACAGTTTTTGGTAAGTAAGAAAAAGAAAAATATTATTGCAAATGCGGGGTCCAACTAAAGATTTTTTCTTTTAATATAAACTAACCAGCTGTTTAGGCAATTACTCGTGGCATAGTCGTTTTTATTTCCCGTTAAGTAGCGGCCACTTGAATTTCAAACCTATATCGTTTTTAGTCTCTAATAGCATCAAAGTATAGAAATTCTTGGAGCAAAAAAAATCCTTTAGGTTAACAAAAAAAGGCATTAAATTTGAAATAACAGCCCACATATTTTTTCTGGCCATTATAACATATTTCATAAATATAAGTACAGATAAAAGTAAAAGATAAGGACTTTTGCACTTATCATCTTGTTCCACTCATTAATTTATTCCAATAAATCGGTTTCGTTAAATTTTTTAAATATTGTGTTCGTTAAGGATATTACTATATAATAAACTGATATAACTACCAGGTGTACAAGTATGAAATGCGGATTTTTTTTCTAAAAAAAAACATGTTAAAATTCGGAAGAATGATAAAAAGTGCTTTATTCAAAGTATGCTCAATCGCTTGTTATACATTTTTCCCATGTTTCGGACAATTTGTGAATACCACGCCAGTAAAATTCTTCCCCTTTTGCTGCGAACCATTCATCAAGCCATTCCCAGCTGAGTGCAACGTGTCGCGAACTGGTTTTGCCGTATATGATGAAGCATTGTCATGAAGAAAAATGACTTTGTGTTGCCTCTTTCAGTATTCTGGCCTTTTTTCAAGCAGAGAACGGTTCAAATCGGTCAATTGTTGTTGGTAACGTTTAGTATTAACCGTTTCCCCAGGTTTTAACAGCTCATAATAGACCACGCCCCTCTGGTCCCACCAAACGCAGCGCATCGTCTTTCTGCCAAAGCGATTCAGTCTTGCGGTCGATGTGGATGGTGTGCCTAGATCTATCCATGATTTTTTGCGCTTGATATTCTCAAATAAATCCACTTTTCATCCCCTATAACTATACGATGCAAAAACGACTTCCTTTTGTACCAAGCGAGCAAAATGTCACACGTGTTTTTGCGCTTTTCCATTTGCCTGTCGTTCAAACTCATGTGGTACCCATCTACCGGTCTTCTGAATCTTTTCCATCTCTCGTAGCCGATTGGAAACAGCTTGTTAACCAACGTCCAATTGCTCGGCGAGTTGTTTTTGTGTTTACGAATCATCTTCGTCCAATAATGCTTTCAATTCCACATCTTCATATTTTTTTGGCAGTTTTCCACGTTCCTTGTCTGCAGCATCGTAGTCACCACTTTTGAAACGCTGAAACCATTGTTCACACGTATCTTGCGATGGAGCATGTTCACCATAAGCTTCTCGAAGTAATCGGTATGATTCAACAGCAGTTTTCTTCAAATGAAAACAAAAAATTAATGCTGTCCGCGAATGTTCTTTGTTCGGTATAAATTTCGATATATTGAACACAATAACACAACACTATGCACACAATTTTCCAATTTATCACTCGTGCGTGTCTGACACTTGTTGATGACACAACAAAATGGCGCAGTGTCAAATCTTTATAGCACAAACTGCATTGGTGCACCATCTGTTGTCCTAAATCCGCATTTCATACTTGTACACCTGGTATATCATTAATTTTTATCGCAAACTTTATTCTCTACTTACAGGGCGTTCAGGATTTGGCCCAACAGATCAAGAATGGGGATTTGTTACTGTTAGAGAAGGTGCCCATATGTTTTGGTGGTTACACTACACCACTGCAACCACAACTTATACTGACAGGCCTGTGATTATTTGGTTACAAGGAGGACCCGGCGCATCGTCAACAGAGTAGGCATACAAACCTTAATAAACTTTTTTACATCCTACCGGAATTTGAACCCAGGACTTTCTGCTTTCTAGGTAGCTACTTTGAGCTATGAAGATATTTCGACAGAATTAGTTAGGGGATAATACTTTTTCTAATTGTTATTTTGGTAAAACTCTTCTTCTTACGACGCCGTTACCTCACGAAGGTTGGCAGTCCATATAGCTAAACGAACTTTAGAAACTGCTGCTCGAAAAATATCACTCGAAACACATCCAAACCACCTTCTCATGTTCTTCAGCCAAGAATTCTGTCGTCTTTCGATCGATTCTTTGCCCTTTATTTTACCTTCAATAATTAGACATAGCAATTTTGTACTTTGGGTTTCTCAATATACGAGGCTGGTTTGAAAAGTCCGTGCAAAGTCCGAGAGATGGCACCACCGGCGCGTATCGAGGTCATGTTTAGTTAGTAGCATCTCTTGAATGAACGCACACCAAGTTTCAGCCATATTGGTCTATTTCTTTGTGTTTGGCATTCGTGTGAATCAAGGAAGTCGAGTGATTTTCAAGAAATGGACGAAAAAGAATTTCGTGTGGTGATTAAACATTACTTTATGAAAGGCAAAACGCCTTAGGAGACTAAAGAGAAGCTTGATAAACATTATGGTGACTCTGCACCTTCGATTAGAACAGTTTATAAGTGGTTTCAAAATTTTCGGACTGGCCATATGGGCACAAGTGTCGCTGAACGTTCTGGACGGCCTGTGGAGGTTATGACTCCAGAAATCATTGATCAAATCCATGATATGGTGATGGATGACAGAAGAGTTAAGGTGCCTGAGATTGCTAGTGCTGTGGGCATCTCGACTGAATGGGTATATAATATTTTGCATAAACATTTGGACATGAGAAAGCTATCCGAAAGATGGGTGCCGCGATTGCTCACGCTTGACCAAAAACGGAATCGTGTGAAGTGTTGCAAGGATGGTTTGCAGCTGTTCCAGAAGAATCCGGAGGACTTTAAGCATCGTTTCGTCACTGTGGATGAAACATGGATACATTACTATACTCTTGAGACCAAACAAAAATCTAAACAATGGGGTACCAAGGGGGAATCTGCACCAAAAAAGGCGAAGACTGTTCCTTCGGCCGGAAAGGTTATGGCGACTGTCTTTTGGGATTCGCAAGGGATAATTCTCATCGACTATCTGGAAAAGGGTAAAATTATTACAGGTGAATATTATTCATCGTTATTGGACCGTTTGAAAACCGAGCTGCAAGAAAAACGCCCGCGATTGGCCCACAAGAAAGTCATTTTCCATCACGACAACGCACCAGCACACACCTCAGCAGTTGTGGTCGCAAAATTAATGGAAATAGGATTCCAACTCGTTTCACATCCCCCTATTCTCCAGACTTGGCTCCCTCGGGCTACTATTTGTTCCCCAATTTGAAGAAATGGCTGGCGGGACAAAGATTTTATTGAAACGAGGAGGTGATTGCAGACACTAATGGATATTTTGCAGACTTGGACAAATCCTATTATTCGGAAGGGATCAACCAACTAGAACATCGTTGGACGAAGTGTATAAGCCTAAAAGGAGACTATGTCGAAAAATCAAAAAGGTTTACCCCAAACACATAAGTAGTTTTTATTTTTGCACGGACTTTTCAAACCAGCCTCGTATGTCCGAGGTATCGAGTTTTTCTTATTTTTATGGCTGTTAGTAATTCCTTCATTTTCTTCATTCTTTCCAGTACTTCTGTTTTTTATTTTCTTTGCCCAGGAGATGTGAAGAAGGCATCTATATATGAACATTTCAAAAGATTCCAGATAGGAGATTGTTGAACGCATACGAATGCGAATTAAATGCGGTTTAAATAAAGACAGAGAGCCTTATAGTCCCCTTTACTGGTTACTTGACCGGAACTGATGGCCTATGCGATTAGTTCCGTCTGAGTAATTCAAGGGTTAGGCTAAGTATAAATAGGGTAGATTTGTAGTTTAGCTTTAGTCAATCATAGCTCCTGATGAAGCTAACATGGTTAGCGAAACGCACGTCGAGTGCAAAAATAAAGTGTTTGGTGTAGTTGTGATATATACTGAGTAGTGAGACTTGTGCGATGGAAAAATTTATCCATATTCATGTATGTAACTCGGGCCTGCTCAATTCGGGAATATATTTCCTTTCTTGGGTCCCACTTGTCATTTATATTGATTACCAAATATTTAAATGTTGAGACCTGTTCCACGGTATTGTCCCTGATTTCGAAGGATTCTGGTTGTAGATTTTTTTTTTTATTACCAGCTACTTGGTTTTTCTTATATTCATAGTTAATCCAAATCTCTCGCTGGCTGCTACGACTTGATTGATCTTTGATATTATTTGCTAATAGAACAGTATCATCAGCCTACCGTATATTGTTCAGTGTGTTCCCATTAACTATTATTCCTTCAGTGAATTCACAGGTGGCCTCATTAAACACAGCATCAGAATAAAGACTGAACAAAAGTGGTGATAGAAAGCATCCCTGTCTTACACCTTGGGTTATTTTTATGCTTTTGGACTTTTCAAGCGCAATTTTAACTTCTACTGATTGATTCCAGTACAGATTTTTAATAACATTTAGATCTTTTTTGTCTATATGTGTTATTTCTAGAATTTTTATTAATTCCTCATGCAACACACAGTCGAAAGCTTTCTTGTAATCTATAAAACATGCATATACATCTACATTCATCTCTTTACAACGCCGGACCAGTACATTTAGTGACAATAAAGCTTCCCGTGTACCCATGCCTTTTCGGAATCCGAGTTGTGTGTTATCTATTTCTGCTTTACATTTTCTATATTTTCTGGTATGGATGATTCTTCAGAACGTGAGACATTAAACCTATCAAGCGATAATCGTCACATTTCGTTGATTTTGACTTTTTAGGAATTGGAATGAAAGTCGACTTTCGCCAGTCAAGAGGGGTTTGTCCAGTTTCATAGATCTTGTTAAATAAAATAACCGGTCAAGTGCAAGTTGAACTTGCGCCATTAGTGTTCCGTACGGTGTTTGCTTTTAAAATAAAAAATTTTGTTACGGAGTTATAAAATGATCAGTGACTTCACAAAACACACCCCAAATGAGTTTTCAACAAAGTTTGTTTCCAATCTTTACTGAAAACTGATGACCTTGAATTTTTTTTTTTTATATACCAGATAAATTATTGGAAGTAATGCACTCGTGATAATTTTCGTTCAATCTACACCCCGTGGAGAATATTCCAGAATTTTTTCAAAATTTTTTGATCAGTACTTTTCGAGATAAGGGGGGAACAGCCATTTTTCGCGATTTTTTAAAAATAATACAAAGAAAAGTGTGCGCAAGTATTACATTATATATATATATATATATATATATATATATATATATATATATATATATATATATATATACATATATACATATATATATATATATATATATATATATATATATATATATATATATATATATATATATATATATATTACTCGTGTTTTCACAAGCTTTCATTTGACACCACAGTCGATGACCTAGTAAAAAAATTTTTTTTCACTTCCGATTTCATCCCCCAAAACTAACCCCTTAAGTCAAAATTTAACTTTCAAAACTAGATAGCTCTGATGAGGCCATCAATTCCTATATTATTACCAAATTTCAACTTTCTATGACATTTAGTTTCGGAGAAAATCGGGTGTGACAGACAGACAGACAGACGGACGGACAGACAGACACCGAAATCATCTTATAAGTGTTCCATACGAAACACTAATTATCAGTCGATTAATAAATGGGCTTTCATCCGAAAATATTTTGAGACTTTTTCCCTTTATCTCATCTGAACTAACTGTTTTTCCATCCTGCTGTAGTTGTACAGCACGAATAACTTCTCTTCCTGTTATTTTTAACCCTATCTCATTAACTTTGTATAACTGTAAGTTTTTTGATCTATGGTTGCTGAAAAGTTATTCTATGTATTGCTCTCATGTCTTTATTTTGTCCTTAATACCCAGTATACTTCCATTACTTTCATTTGCTTCGTATTTTTTCTTGTTTTTTCCTTCCAATTCCTTCTCCTTCGTATGTACATAAGTTGGATGTGTCATGTCCCTTCTGCAGTTCTCGACGTTTCTCGGTTAACCAGAATTCCTGAGCTTTTCTACATTTTCGACGTATTACTCAGTTTAAGTTGTTGTACTTTGAAATATGTTTTATTTTCTGTACTCGTCTTTCGTCTATAAAATTTAATATTTCTTCTGTCATCCGTTCTTGTTTTGTTCTATTCTCCGCTAGACCCATTTCTTCCTCCTGTACCCCTATTAATTCATTCTTCATCTTAACCCACTGAGATTCGACACTCCCATTTTCTGTTCTTATTTGCTTCTTAAATTTCTCATCCATTCGGTTTGAAATTTGTTTTCTAATTTCAGGGTTCTTCAGTTTATTTGTATTTATGGGGTTTATTGTTTGTTTTTTGTTAATCCTTTTGAACCTGTGCATTCAAAACTCCATAAGCACCGGATTGTGGTCCGAACTTGCGTCTGGCCTAACTATTTAATTAATATTTCTTTGAAATTATTTTTCTTAAATGTTTGAACAAGAAGAAGTGGCAGGGCATTAAACCGGGGCTACACAGTTAACATGCAACATCTAAGGTTTGATTCTCCATAAATTCGGATATTTTTCGCCAATAACCGCTTCAGGTTCTGATACGTACTTTAGCAGACCTCTTCATTAATTGTGTACTTTTTCCCATATATCCAATAAACAAAAAAGACGAGTTTTGATTTACTCATTTCATTCACTGCAAACATGCAATTCGAAAATAAAAACTAAATCTACTATTTCATACTAAAGAATAACTTAACACGTAAGCTGAAAAGAGTTTGGTGTAACTACTTAAAATACATTTTTTTGCAAAATTCGACTTTATTCATGAATATAGTCTCCTTCAAAAGCGATATAATACAGTCCAACGCTTTTCTCACTTTTCTATACCTTTCTTGTCTTTGCCTTCAAAATAAGCCACAGTTTCGGCGATAACTTCTTCATTGGAGCCAAATCTCTTTCCCGCGAACATTTTTTTGAGGTTTGCGAATAGATAATAGTCGCTGGGGGCCGAAACTGGAGAATACGATGGATGAGGAAGCAATTCAAACTTCAATTCATGCAATTTTGCCATCGTAACCGTGACTCGTGATACGGTGCATTGTCTTGATGAAAACATTTTTCGAAAATAGTTCCCGTACTTCTTCTTTTAATTTTGGTGCACTTTTCTTGAGATCTATAATTATTTGTCTAACAATACTCGCCTCTTCATGTGAAGCCAGATTCTTGGGACGACCGTAGCGTGGTCGAATTTTATAGGAATCCGTTGATTTATACTGGTTTACAATGTACTGAACAGTAGCATGCAACTTTTTACCAATTTTTCCTATATTTCTGTACGATTTTTCATCTTTTCACAAATCAGTTATGATCTTTCGAACTTGAAATGGAATTTCACAATTTGTTTCGCTCATTTTTAATATTACATTGAAAATCCACTGCAAAATTACTAGCAACAAGTGACAGATTATAAAGTATGGCCGAAAATTATTCATTTGTTTTCAGTTTAGCGAGTAGCAGATAGCTTGATAAAATGCGGCTGCTTATAAACGTGTTTTTTTCAATGCAGTTCTTGATTGTATGGAGACTTTTTTGACATTAATTTTGTTTGCATTTTTATAACAATTATGTAACTTTATCTTTTAATACTAATTCTCGTTGGTGAAGTTTCAAATATTAATTTAAAAATGTTTTCTCATAGTTCCGATTAATTAGTTAAACATAACAGAAAAATAGTATAGAAAGCAGGTGGTGTATGGAGACGTTTTGGACTGACTGTATATAATAATAATAATAATAGCTTTATTCCCAACAGTAAGAACCATTTACAGGGAAAACAAAAAAAAATATGAATGAAATTTTCTCTTAAAACTAAGGTACTAAAGTAACAACAAAAATAGACCAAAACAACAAATAAAAGAAGAAGAAGAAAGAAAGAAATAAAAATGAATACAGAAATTAAATGAATCAGTGCAGTACAAATTGGAATAAAAGTGAAATAAAACAAATATTAGTTACATACATCCAACAAGCAAAACAAGTTTCTAAAAGAATTTTTATAAATGTCCTATCATGTGAAATGATCTAAACATATTGACCGAATCTTATTTTCGGTGTCTGCAAAAATGTCACATTCATTACTGATTAAGTTAAATTTATTGCACATAACATTGATGGGTTCAATTAACCTGAGATTAGTCCTAGCACGTGAACAAACAAAAGTAGCAGTATTTCGTGAATTAATTCTAGGCACCAATATAGCCACCTCCGATAGCAGCTGAGGACAGTCGATGACTCCGTGCAACAATCTATACAAGAAAATTATAGACGAACATTCTCTGCGAGCCTCAAGTGATTGAAAATTAAATCTCTCTAACAAAGAGTACTTTATTCCTCTCATTGGATAGACACCATCTACCTTATATGATAAATATTTTTGAACTCGTTCTACCATTAGTTTGTAGCATAAATAATATGGGCTCCAAATATAAAAGGCATACTCTAGTTTGGATCTCACATAATATCGTTTACTATTAAAGCTTCTACAGTTGCGCACTATAAAACCATATAGACGATTGGCCTCCAGCGTTACGTTATTAATGTCATTAGAAAAATTCATTTTGTTATCGAATACTACTCCCAAGTCCCTTACACTGTTGGTGCGCCCGAGAGTTGACGTTCCTAGTGAATATTCATATGTTATTATATGGTTTTTCCTTGTCACCGACATAATTTTACATTTAGAAATATTCAAGTCTAATTTATTGTGCTTACACCAATCCTCAAGCACGCAAAGCTCAGTTTGAACATACAGCTTGAGATCATCAGCGAAAAGCAGCCTGCCACAATTCAGAATATCACAGGGGTCATTAATAATAGCAAAAATAGTAGGGGACCCCCTGTGGCGCGCCCGAGGTTGCGGTATAGGAATCCGAAATATATCCATTATAGTGTACTGACTGAGAGCGGCCCCCCCCAAATATGAAGAACACAAACTGCACGCATCCACATCAAAACCCAAACGCCAAAGCTTCTACAGCAAAATGAAATGAGATATTCTATCAAAGGCTTTAGAAAAGTCCGTGTATATTACGTCAACCTGCCCTCCTGCGTCTAATATGTTCTCTGTAAAGTTTGTATAAACTCCCAAGTTTGTTACAGTGGATCTACCATCAATAGATGTATGTTGATGGGTTGACAGAATACCTCTAACCTGAGTATAAATACGATTATACAGAATTACTTCAAATAACTTCGAAAAATTGTTGAGAATAGAAAGAGGTCGATAATTGTTTACCTCGCTAAGTTCGCCGAACTCGAAAATGGGGCACACCCTCGTTTCCTTCCAGCTCCCCGGAAATGTTAACGTCCTTAACGCCAGATTAAATATGTATTTTAGAGGCACCATAAGTGCACCCACACAATCTTTAACCATAAAAGATGGAATATCATCAGGTGCTTCGGTCAGCCTATTCTTTAATTTTTTAGCAGCGCGTGTTGAATCTCACTGTCTGTTAGAGAAGCTAATGAAATGTCAACACTACCGAAAAGCTGACAAGCACTCTCCGGAACAAAATCGACTTCATTCTCGTTAGGCAAGAATACACTTTCAAAATAAGAAGCGAACACATTTACTATGTCTTGCGGCTTTTCATACCAAGCACCGCGCAAATGAATTGATCCGGGAATCCTTGATTCTCGATTCTTCTGATTAATACAGGATCAAAACTTTCCCGAATCACTGTTAATTGCTTCCTGGACACCAAGTATGTACCTATCAAAAGCTGACTTGCACTTAACCTTAATCAATCGTCTAATATTTGTAAATTCGATATTATACCATTGATCACCGGTTTTTTTTATTTTGATTAGGGATTTATATTTAATATCCGTAATTATTTCTGATGTATACCAAACAGGAAATTTTCGCTTGAAATTTTTGCGAAGTAGAACATAAGTATCTAGTTGCTCATAGAGTCTGTTACGAAACTCAGTAACTGCGATATTAACGTCAGTACACTTACCCAGATTGGTCCAATCGGTAGACAGCAGAGAGTCATATAAAGACAAGAAATCGGCCCGTTTAAAATTGTACGCTCTTATTAAACAATTGGGGACACTCTGGGTATATTACTGCCTAGATTAAAAAGATTAACAATTAGTGCCGGATGATAGGCATCCTCAGGAATAATCGGAACAAGGTTATGCACAACTGAACATTTAAAGTTACTAAAAACTAAATCTAAAATATTGCTACATTCATAATATTGTTATATTGCTCAAAATTAAAGAAGTTCATGAAGGTGCCAATCTCCCTCGCTTTGATATTATTATTGTCACGGGCCCCATATTGAGGGGCATTAAAGTCTCCCAAAATGATTACCCTCCTACTCTGCAAATATTCACACTGTTCAAGCGATTCAAAGAAAAGTTCATATTCCTGCGGCGTGACATATGGAGGTATATAAATGACTGCCACAATTAACGATAAACCATGTGGCAATATACATTTACACATTAGTAAATCTATATTGGGGAACGCCGTTTCGAAATAGGAAGAGTTAAGAGAGTAACTACTGATGTCACTCCTAATAGCCAACAAGACCTAGTTTTACCGGTTTCATAAAGTTGTCTATCTTTGCGAAATACACTGTAATTTTCGCGAAAAAGTTCCGAACTCGGCACGTTTTTCTGTATCCATGTTTCTGTCAATGCAATAAAGTCAAACTCACTATCACTTGTTTCAACATACAAATTGTCAATCTTTGAGTTTAATCCCCGTACATTCTGATAGTAACAAGAAAATGAGACACCTTCGCTGTCCGGATTTACTTGTTTAAAGGTACTAAGGTTGGTATGCCACGGATATAACATATTTGATTTGGAGATAAGACATAATAATTGTATACCATATTACTAATAAAAACCATACAAATTTCATCGACCCCTAGCAATTTTTTTTATAATGCCATTTTCAAGACTAAATGAATAACGTGAAAAAACACCCTCGTAATGTAGCAATAGAAAAGAGATATAACAGAGCTGCGGCCTAGAAAGTCGAAGGTCTCGTGTTCAAATCCCAGACAAGGAAACAAATTCATCTAAATGCTACTAGGATATAATCATTCATTTTACTTATTGAAACCTGTTTTTTATCTCATCTAGATATGGAAATTTTGAAGAATTAGGTCCACTAGACACGAACTTACAACCTAGAAATACTACTTGGGTTCAATACGCTAATGTTTTGTTTGTCGATAATCCCGTAGGTACAGGGTTTAGTTACGTTGATAACGACGAATATACCACCACTAATACCCAAATAGCAAAAGATTTTGTGGTACTTCTACAAGGATTCTATAAAGACTTACCCAAATTTGAAAATACGCCTTTATATATATTTTGTGAATCTTATGGAGGAAAAATGACAGCAGAAATAGCTCTCTATGTCGATCAAGTAAGTTTTTACTCATTATGTTCAAAAATTAGGATTCAAAAGAACGATTTAGTCTGGTAGTCACGCGATAATACGCGTGCTTTTTTTTTATGGGTCTAGCACACGTGCTACAGGGAAGTCCTTAAAGCGCTACGGGAGCGACACGCGCGCGGAGAAAGCGATTCACGTTGTTCTTAAGTCGCTGTAAATTGTACTCGGTGGGAAACACAGTCCTGGGCAAATTATTCGAAAGGGATGATGTTCTCCATATAAATGACTGCTTGAAAAGCGTTGTACGAGGAGTAACAAGCTGAACCTCATACGGATGTGAAGTATTAGCGTGACGTGTACTTCTAACATGCACCGCTCTGGGAGGAATTAAACGGGCCACATCCTTCGAACACTTTCCATGAAAATACTTGTAGAATAGGCTCAAGTCGCCAACCGTTCTTCGATGTTCCAGCGAATCAAGGCCACCTGTCAGTTCCGGGTCTCCAATCAGACGAACAGCTCTTCTCTGAATAGAATCCAACAAATGCAGTGTATGTTTGGAAGCGGAGCCCCAAACATGGGAGCAGTATTCCATAGTTGGTCGAATTTGAGCTTTGTAAAGAATTAACAGTTGTTGTGAAGTGTAAAGCTTACTGGTTCGAAATAATATTCCCAACTTCTGAGAAGCTCTCCTTGCTATGCCTGCAACATGTTCATGCCAGGACATATTTGCTCCCAAATTAACGCCCAACAAATTGAGTGACGATGTTAGAGGAATGGAGTGCCCCGACATAACTATCTCGGATTCAGCAACGTTAACTTTTTTAGAAAAAACTGCCGCCTGGGTTTTTGTAGCGTTAAATTCCACTTGGTTACTGTCACCCCAAGATAGAATTTCTTCCGGGTCTTTGTTAAGTTGAATGACTTCCTGCTGTCTGCGGATATTCGTCTGAGTAGCCGATGTTCGAGCATTCAAAGTGAATGAAGAGATAAGTGTACTGTCATCTGCAAAGCTGTAGATTAGATTCTCGGTCTTTTCCAGCAGATCGTTAATATAAATGAGAAAGAGAATAGGAGACAGTATGGAGCCTTGGGGTACACCGGCGTTGATAGTGAAGGTGTTACAAAGAAATCCGTCGACTGCCACTCGTAAAGAACGCTCTCTGAGGAAACATGAGAGCCACAAACAGAACTTTTCCGACATACCATAAGAACGTAGCTTAGCCAACAGCCCATCGTGCCAAACACGGTCGAATACCTTGGATATGTCAAGAGCAACGGCTCGAGACTCTCCAAAGTGTTCAATTGCGTTGTTCCAAACATGTGTTACATAAGTCAGGAGATCTCCTGTTGATCTATTTTTACGAAAGCCATATTGGTGATCGCTAATAATATTGAATCCTTCAAGATATTTTAGAAGATGCTGATTGATAGCCTTTTCCATGACTTTCGATATTATTGAAAGCAGTGCGATTGGTCGGTAGTTATTTGGCAAGGTCTTCTTGCCTTTTTTAGGTATTGGCTGAACTGTGGCACATTTCTAGCAGGAGGGAAATATTCCCTTTCTGTAAGATAGGTTGAAAAGTCTGCAGAAAACTGGTGTTAGTTCCCTCGCATAGTTCTTGAGAACTATGGCAGGTATTCCGTCAGCGCCAGAAGCCTTTTTGGTGTCTAGCTTCATCAAAATACGTTTTATGATACGCTGCCTGAAGACAATGTCGGGCATCCTTGACTGCACTATGGGAATATTAGGTGGTGTTTTTCCTTAGAAATCGACAGTAGAATGTGAAGCAAAGAGTTCAGCCAACAAGTTCGCTTTCTCAACAGGTGTCGTTGCAATAGAATTATCTGGCTGTGTGAGTGGTGGTATGGTGAATTTGGTGAAATTTTGACTAACTGCCTTAGCGACTGACCAAAAGGACCTGGAATTGTTGGGACAAGCGAGAAGTCTGTTTCTAATCCGTTGATTGTGTGCCCCCTTGGCTTCGTCGATAATTTCTTTGCACCTGTTCCTGGCACGAACAAACGTGTTACGATTTATGGTGTTAGGATTTTCACGCCAATGTCGGTATGCAAGATGTTTAGAAGCAACAGCTTCTTTGCATTTTCGGTCAAACCAAGGCTTGCCGTTGGAAGGGCATTTCTTCGAAAAAGGGATGTCAGCCTCCATGCCGGCCAAAATAACATCGGAAACCTCCTTGGCGCAGTCAGATGGGTCATCGGATCGAAAACAAACGTCCAACCAAGGGAAAGTTCTGTTCCAAAACTACCTCACTTTTTGGAAAAACTTCGTCATTTTGCAGTCATTAAAGAGATGTTTTCTTTCGGCAACTCCACATTAAAATACATAATTACTAGTGATCACACGTGGAGATATTCATATAATCTAGCAACCACGCAAATTGCGCGAAAGGTGAACTAACAAAACCACGTCAAAAATCCAGATTGTGTTAACTATTCAACGGCCGTGGTGTTGTACAGGGTGTCAACGATCGAGTAAAGTTCATTATCTCATTTGTTTCGGGAATGAAAATGTTATGTTAGATATAGTAGCTTAGGGAATGTTAAGGTGCACAGTTTAAAATTATTTTTGAGTATACAGGGTACTTCAAAAAAGTGTGGCCGATATAACATGTTTTTTTAAATGGAACATCCTATTTTCTAATTTATTTTTAGATTCTGCGTAAAATTTTATAACTTTTTTATTAATAAGGTTATATACCTAAACCTAGTAGTTTTTCTAATATTTCAATTTTTTTTAAAAAAGACTAGTTTTCAGTTTTGTAAAAAATTGCCAGTAGCGCCATTCTTTCTGAAGGTGGAATACTCATAATTGGTACGAGCGTTCTATAGAAATGAAAAAAAAAAAAGATATATGTAAAGAAATTTGAGTTAGATGCCACAGGGTGTTCAAAATAAATTTATACATTTCGACTATTTTGAATTGAAAAATCTCAAATTTTTTAAATGGCACACCCTGTATATTATTATTTTTTCTGATAGATTTTACAAAACCCTTCAACTTTTATTAAGTATGTCATATACCTATTTCTAATAGTTTTCAATTTATTTTGAATTTTTCAATTTTTACCCTGTTTTTAATACACTTACGCTATAATATCATAGTTGCCAAAACAAAACAAAAATTTAGGCATTGTCAAATTTTGATGTCTTTTAAGCAAGTAAAAATAATTTAATTTGTTGCAGTAAGTGACTTATAAAGGTAATAGTTATGGATTTTCTTGAAAATGAATTAATCCATATGGTTTATATACTGGGCGAGGCGGGAAAAAATTGTCTTTTGGCAATAAAGCTTTACGGAGCTAAGTACCCTAATAGACGTATACCATCTAAAAAGTCTTTTCAGTGCTTAATGAAACGGTTTGATGGTAGTGGTAGCGTTGAGTATACGAAACGGAAAGTAATGAGCCAGAATGCTACCAATGAGGAAAAAGAAATGGAGATTATACGTCATGTTGACGATAATCCCCAGGTCAGCAGCCGTCAACTAGCTGACTTATCTGACACATCCAAATCTACGGCTAATCGCACCACGAGAAAATACAAGTATCATCCCTTTCATATGGAACTACACCGAGACCGTGATTTTGAACGACGAGTAATCTTTCGTACCACCATGAATGAATCAATAGAGGTCGATCCAAATTTTTTATCCCAAATTATGTTTTCTGATGAAGCTACTTGGTAGTAATGGAGCAGTTAACAGCCATAACATGGGTTATTATTCAACAATTAATCCATTTTGGGTCCGGGAAGTTCAAAACCAAAACCATTCGTCGCTTAATGTATGGTTTGGAATATTAAATTTTCGAATTATTGATCCATATTTTTTCCATGAACCGTTTAACAGGCCTAGATATCAAAATCTTTTCCAAAACGGATTACTCCAGCTTTTTAAAGAAGTTGATAACTTTGAAAGGGAACAAATGTGGATTCAACAAGACGAAGCTCCTGCTCATTACTACCGGGAAGTTCGGGAATTTTTAAACGATCGTTACCCACAAAAATAGATCCGTAGGGATGGATTCATTCAGTAGCCCCCTCGATCTGACTTAACACCTTTAGACTTCTTGTTGTGGGGCTACAATAAAGATCGTGTTTATGTGAATCCCCCTACAACACCAGTAGATATGGAAAATAGGATATGGGATGCATACAGGACAATAACGCCCTTTATGCTAAGGAAAGTGAAGGAAAATATAGTAAAACGACTAAACATCTGTATTCAACTAGACGAACATATTTCTGAACTTTTATTACGTCATAATAATTAATCATTATATAAGTTAAACTTTATTAAAATTACACAGCCCCACAAAAAAAAAAGTGGGGTATACTTTTGATGTGATATATCAGATCCGTAGTATTTTTGCCCGCTGATCACGAATCTGATGTCAGAATATCGCCATCACATCTTAATTTTTTTCTAACCTCAAAAAATAGGTAAAAATTAGTAAAAATTAAGAAAAATATACTCCTAAAAAATTGATTCAAGCTTTTTCATGAATCCAAAGATGTATTAATATGTATTCGGACACGGTAAGCTAATATTCATCGGTTGGATTAAGCCATACAGTTCTGTTTTCTTTCTAACCTCAATAAATCAGACAGATATAGTGCTTCTCGAATGCAAAAACGAATTCAAATTAAAATTCAACCGATTCTTACCAAATTTGGTACACGGGGGTTTTTTGGGTTGCTGATCATGAATCTGAGGTCGGATTTGCAAAATTCAAAATGGCAGATCCAAGATGGCGGACAAAATTTTTGAAAACCAACCGATTCCTACCAAATTTGGTATACAATTGGGGAATCCTCAAACCTGATACTCTTAAACCCTAAACCCTGAAACCTTAGACTCCCACACCCTGTAACCTCAAAAAATAGACCTCAATAACCCTGTAACTTTAAAAATGAGACCCAATAAACTCAAAACCAGGACTTTTAAACCATATACTCTCAAATAGTAGACCCTTAAGCCCTAGAATTGCGAAGGTTAGACCCGCGCCTAACTTTCCTTTTTTTGGCTGTATCTTGTTCTTTTTTAAGCGAATGACCTATTCAAAGGCTTTCTGCCCAAACGCTTTTGAGGACTTGTTTCTCTTTTTAGCGACCAGCAATAGTCCGCTAGCATATGGTCATCCCATCGTCCTTGATACCGATTTTCTATGATTTTCAGATCTTGGTGAAAACGTTGCCCTTGCTCCTCACTGTAGTCACCAAGATTATCTGGGAAATCATCGATGTGGGAGTCCAGGAAATGTAATTTTAGATTCATTAAGCAACCTAATGTTTGAAAATTTTTTACCATTTTCTCGACTATTTCTTTGTACTTAGGACTTTTATTATTTCCCAAAAAGTTTGTTGCGACTTCTTTAAAACTAAGCCAAGCAGCTTTTTCAACTTTATTCATTTTAGTAACAAATAATGAATCTTGAAACAATTTTCTTATTTGTGGCCCGTCAAATACGCCTGCCTTAATTTTAGCTTCAGAAAATTTCGGAAATTTTTTATGCAAATATTTGAAACATGGGCCGTTTGTATCTAATGCTCTCGTGAATTGCTTCATAAGTCCAAGCTTAATGTGAAGCGGGGGAATAAGACTTTTCCTGGATCTACCAATGGTGAAAACAATACATTATTTTCACCAGGAGTGAACGATTCTCTTGTTGGCCAAATTTTTTTCTTATAATGACGTTCCCTGTCTCTGCTATTCCACAGACATTTATAACAGGGATAAAGTGTAAACCCTGACTGTTGGCCAAGCAATATTGTTACAATTTTCAGATCTCCACAAATTTTCCAGTTATGATCAGCATATTTTATTTTTATCAAAATCTGCTTCATTTTTTCATATTGCTCTTCCATAACTGTGGAATAAGCAATCGGTATGGGAGTGTAAACGTTGGTATTATGCAGCAAAACTGCCTTAATGCTCCGTTTAGAAGAATCAATGAACAGTCTCCATTCTTCAGGATCGTATGAGTTATTTTGAAATTCATCCATTAGACCTTTTACATCGGTACAATATGAAAGTGACAATTCCTCGTCCATTGTGAAATATTTTCGAAATACTTCATCTCTGTTTCTATAATAAGAAATCGTAGCTTCTGGCTTAAGTAAATGTCTTTTCTTTAAAATGGAAGCAAGATGCTCTGAACCATCTTTGGATAAGCCTAAATCTCTGACTAGATCACTAAGTTCTGACTGTGATACGAGTATTGGTTCTGGTTTACGGTTGTATGGTAGAAATTCTTTATCTATGTCACTAGTATATGATAGGTTGTCACTAGAACATTCATTAGTAACAGTGTTTGAATCTTTTTCGACAGTCTCAATGTTTTCGGCATGAACTGATAAGGTGAAATCATTTGTTTCCATAACATCAGCATCAAGTGGTTCAGGAGGCGGAATTAGTTTAGTTGGTCTTGTTACTGTCGAAACATCGTTATAAGTAATAGTGCTTTTATTTTTTCGGTTATGCCTAGATACAACATTCATACAAAAGTAGCAATCATTTTCACTGTATGGTCTATTCCATATTGCTGGTCTGGAATATTTAATCGCCTTCTTATTGATGTACAACATTATTTTGCAAGAACTGCAAATGATGTGGGGAACCCAATCTGTATCCTGGTGCTGTATTTCAATGTTAAAACAATCCTTATATAAGGTTTTAATCTTATCCGTTATCGGTGACCTCATTTTACTCAATACGTGTTGACAGCAAATATAACAAAATGAATCACTGTTTTTATCGCACTTATGAAAAGTCCTTGTACCGTGAGACCGTTTTCTTGTAGCATTATACTCTACATGAGCCAAGTCACCCACACATGAAGAGCTACGGTCGCTGGATGACGACGGCTGCGGGCCCGCTTTCCCACCCTGATCAACCGCCGATACTGGGTTTCCGAGTCCCTGCATCGTAATTCTCTTTCTTCTACCTGCCATGACGGCATCTAAGCCGTTATCCAGGGACTCTGCCGGCTAGTGGAGTAACACCGTTGCCCACCGTCACCACGTGGAGGTGCCCTGGATGCAGGTAGAAGAATAAAAATCGACCGATGAATTTTCTCGGCGTTCAAAATGGCGCGAAAACATCTGCCATCTTGAATTTTGCAAATCCAACCTCAGATTTTTGATCAGCGACCCAAAAAATCCCCGTGTACCAAATTTGGTAAGGATCGGTTGAATTTTAATTTGAATTCGTTTTTGCATTCGAGAAGCACTATATCTGTCTGATTTATTGAGGTTAGAAAGAAAACAGAACTGTATGGCTCAATCCAACCGATGAATATTAGCTTAGCGTGTCCGAATACATATTAATACATCTTTGGATTCATGAAAAAGCTTGAATCAATTTTTTAGGAGTATATTTTTCTTAATTTTTACTAATTTTTACCTATTTTTTGAGGTTAGAAAAAAATTGAGATGTGATGGCGATATTCTGACGTCAGATTCGTGATCAGCGGGCAAAAATACTACGGATCTGATATATCCCATCAAAAGTATACCCCACTTTTTTTTTTTGTGGGGCTGTGTTATTAACTATTTAACAATAAAACTACTTAATTACTTTGTTAACTGTCACTAAATATATTTGTAAAGATTTTACAATTGCATTATCGCGATTTCGTAGTACAACTACATTGTCAAACGCTTAACTAAAAAGCGTTTGACAATGTAGTTGTACTACGAAATCGCGATAACGCAATTGTAAAATCTTTACAAATATATTTAGTGACAGTTAACAAAGTAATTAAGTAGTTTTATTGTTAAAATGTACTGCCACAAAGTAACGGACCAATCAATCAACTCTATTAAATATTTGTTTATGTTTTCACAATAGCGTAAGTGTATTAAAAACAAGGGTAAAAATTGAAAAATTCAAAATAAATCGAAAACTATTAGAAATAGGTATATGATATACTTAATAAAAGTTGGAGGGTACCTCAAAAACCAACTTCGTCATGAGTAAGTCCTCATCATTAACAATATTTTAGCATACAATTTGTATCAGAATTCGAGAGTGTCAAAACGGGCGATTTTTGAGCTGTTTTTGAGGTCAAAATAAAAAGATGACCATTCGACAAGCACTGTTTGCACCGGATACGGTACAGGCTCACTTTTTCCTGTTCCCCCAGCCGAAATTACCCCTTCTTGCATTTATGAAAGTTGCTGGTCGTCTTGAAAGCAATAACGAATATCGAGTACAACAAGTATCTTAAAAATTGGAAAAAAAATATTGGCATGAGTGTGTTACACTGGAAGAGGAGATTAATCTTCTTCATTTTTAGCATAGAGGTTTCACCATTTTTTGAGTGTCATTGTTCGGAAATTTTTGTTAATCAATGATGAATATTTTTAGGCAATTAAAGCTGGAAATTTAAAAAGTAATTTTAAAGGCGTTGGACTTGGTGATTCTTGGATATCTCCAGTTGATTCTTGTCTTACATGGGCACCCTACCTGTATCACGTGGTAAGTTTAATAAATTACTCTATTTTGCAAAAAAAACTTCATGAAAGAGCTTTAAAAGTACAAAATCCATAGTGCAAAAGATGGTCATATAATAGACAACGAACTGTGAAACCCACAGCAGCTGAGGACTCTAGACCGGACTATCCGGTAATGCGTCGAAATTTTACATAATGGACATATTATTTCAACATTTTGTAAAAAAGAAGGTGTCAACACTACCATATGGAACGACATCCTACTCTTTATAATAGAATCGTATTTAGGGATGGATAAAACGAATACACACGTTTGCTAAGAGTTAACTTTCTCACAAATGCTACATTTTTTTTTTAATTTTTAGGGAGTTATAGACACTAAAGGCTACGAAGATCTTAATCAGCAAGCCCTTGATCTTAAGAAGCTAGTGGACAATGGCCAATGGGAAGAAGCAACTGACGCTTGGGGAAGTCTGGAGTTTTCTGTTGAAATGTATAATGTCGATTTTTATAATATTCTTACACAAATTGGTGGATTTAGAGTCCCAAGGTTATCAAAAAAAGGGCGTGATGAACCCAAACGTAAGTGTATATGAATACTAGTGAGTGTTATGATGAATATATACCATTAATAAAGTAAGTAAAGGGTGTTCGAGGTGTTGTTTGGTATATATCTTCTTATATATCACTTTCTAAAAATTGTGTAATTTTTTGATTGTTTTCACTTATTTATGGTCAATTACACAGAGCAACAAAAAAATATTTTTGTTTTGGTGCCTGGGATTTTAGAGCTGATTTTAACTATATTTGGGACGCTAAATCTATACATGCAATCCGTTTTTCTCTATCAGCTCTACTTTTTTAGATACATCAACTTATCTACCAATGTGGTTTTTATTCAGTATATTCATTTATGAGAGTTCTAAAATTATTATATATTCATTAATGTAGGTACAAGGGTTTTATTGTCAGTCTGTAATTGAGTAAATTCCAGGTAAATCTATAAATAGTGGAACCATTGCCTATCAGGTACCTGAACTGACCCTTTTAATCACCTAACTCGGGTAAGTCTCGTCAGTTTGTGCGTTCTTACTAATGAGAGTAGATCGAATTCGGCGTGTTATTTTATGTTAAGAAAAGAGTGTTTTTGTGTTATTGAACAGAATTAAAATGAGTTCAGGTTCCAGTTCAAGAAGAAGTTGTATAAATCAACCTGATGTGTTTTGCTATATATGCGGAGAATACATGTTTCAACAAAACAGACAAACTATTACTGACTTTGTAAAGCGAGCGTATCTTGGATACTTTGGAGTTAAGCTTGGTGATCAGGACAAAACGTGGGCCCCGCATCTCGTATGTAAAACTTGTACAGAGCATTTACGGCAGTGGACTACCGGGAAAAGAAAATGTCTAAAATTCGGCGTACCAATGGTTTGGAGAGAACCAAAAAACCACTTCAATGATTGTTATTTCTGTTTAGCAAATACTAATGGAATCAATCGAAATAACCGCAGTAAGTGGACTTATCCCAATTTAGACTCGGCAATACGCCCTATCCCGCACTCAGATGAAATACCGATTCCAACATTTCATCAGCTACCACATATCTCTGATGACGAATATTTTCCCTCTGATCGCTCTTCTGATGCTAATAAAAGTTCTGATGCTAATGAAACTAACAGTGACTATGAGGGACGTCATCAGTTCCTCAACGCTTCAATCAAAATGAATTAAATGATCTCACCAGGGATCTCAATTTATCGAAAAAAAGCTTCTGAAGTACTGGAATAAATATGGTTCAATACCACTAGCTCACTCAACGAAACTGAAAGAAGAATATAATACCATAGCTTTGGTCTTGCAGAAGATAAAGTATTACGAACATCAATGGATGATTTGTGTAGACTTAAAAATGGTAAACTTTCTTCTTGGGCAGCAAAGTGGTTACACGAAATATCAGTGTTTCTTGTGCCTCTGGGATAGTAGGGGCAAAACACACCACTGGGTTAGAAAAGATTGGCCTCAGAGAGAAAACATGGACGTTGGGGAAAAGAATGTCATTAACGACGCTTTGGTTGGAAAAAATCATACTTCCTCCGTTACATATAAAGTTGGGCTTAATGAAGCAATTTGTAAAGGCTCTTGATAAGAATGGGTCTTGTTTTGCATATATAGGGGTAAAAATGCATCAGTTGAGCACAGAAAAACTCAAAGCAGGGATATTTGACGGCCCACAAATAAGACAATTAATTAAGGATCCTGCTTTCATAAATTCAATGAATCAAGTTGAACGAGAAGCTTGGACATCATTTGTTGCAGTTGTAGAAAATTTTCTAGGCAAACATAAAGCTCAAAACTATGTTGAAATGGTTAACAAGATGCTTAATAGTTTCAAATCCTTAGGGTGCAATATGAGTATTAAAATACACTATTTACACAGCCACTTAGACCGTTTTCCAGAAAATTTAGGAGACATGAGTGAGGAACAAGGTGAAAGATTTCACCAAGATATTAAAGTTATGGAGGACCGCTACCAAGGAAGATGGGACATGCACATGATGGCAGATTACTGCTGGAGTTTAAAAAGGGACTGTTTAAAAAAACATTCAAGAATATCGCGGAAAAGAAGCTTTCCAAGTGTTGAGTGACTATTTCATTTCTTCAATGTTTTTTTTTTGTTTGTAAGTACGACATAATATTGTATTTTGTATAACTAAAATAAAAAATTTCGTATCTACTTTTGTTTACTACACTTACGAATTTGAGTTACAATAATGTAACTTATATTTCTCTAAAATTGTATATCTTAAAAATTTGAGCTCCTAGGTACAAATGAATACGTTATTTGAATTCAGGACACCAAATTGATATAGAATCAGCTGAAAAAAACCTCGACACCAAAACAGCTGTTCCCCTGTGTTATATAAGGAATTAATGAGGTAGTACGGGAAGTTAGAGGGGTAAAATATTTATCAACAGTAACAAACTTTCAAAATGGTAATTGAGGTCATATTCAATTTAATTCATAACAAACTTTCCAAATGGTAATTTTGTATGTATGTCTTGAGGATGTTCAAATAAAGTTCAAGCTGTAAAGAGATAAATGTCTAACAACGAAGAATAGTTTTTATTAACGCTTAAATTAAAAAAAAAAAAATTATAAAAGCACTATTGAATGAAATAATAGCAACTAGAAAAGAAAACTTAAATATAAAAAAAAATATCTTCTACTCGAGACTTTTGCAATGCCGATTAAATTGTGTAACAAAAATTTTAAAATATGATTGTAGGAAAACATACAAGTAAGTAAAATAAATATCTATGATGATAAAGCTCGGTTACACAAAGGTTTAAGTTATGCTTTGTGTTAATCACAATCTATACCTCTATACCTAATTCTTTACTGATGTGTATTAGCACGCGGTAAGTAATGAACAGAGACCGGATTATATGCATTGGCATATTTTCATATGCATTTGCATATTTAGACCATTCTAACCGATTATGGCATACTTTACCCAAAATCTAGTAATGATGCATATTTTCCCTATATTTACAATATTTCTCGGTATTACTAGGCAATTGAATTGCTCAGGGTATTGTTAATGTCGCCGTCTGGAACCGATCTTATCCCCGGAACATTACCTGCAATAGTCTAAACATCGATTAGGTTATAGTGCCAAGGGAATACCCAAAATTACGACGGTAATTTTATTCCTTTGTTTCTTGGTGGGAATATTAAATGTTAAGTGGTTAATTTCTAAGAATATTTATTTGAACGTGGATCAAATAAACAATTTTCTCGAAGCCGAATTTTTATTTTAAAACAAAATATCAGTTTTAACATTATTGTTGACGCGCTTGCATCAGTGTAGTCTTTTTGCAATTTTTAACGTGTTGTGTTAAAATTTAACGTGTATCATGCCACTCGCAAAAAAAAGTGTCTCTACGTGGGTAGCTGATTATCCTGGAACATTTACATACGACGGAAATGTTTTATATTGTTGCGTTTGCGAGAAAAATGTTTCGTGCACAAAAAAGTTTCAAATTGACCAACATGTCAAGACAAGTCTTCATATCGCAGGATTGCAAAAAAAAAAGACCCACGACAATAACTTATAATAGCAGCAAGTAACAGTGATTCCACTTCTATAGGCAAACAAAAAAACCACTTTAGCATGGATTTATGTGAAGCATTGCTTGCAAGTAATATTCCTCTCCACAAACTTACAAATCCTACATTCAAAGATTTTCTGCGAAAATATTGCTTGAATCAAAAAATACCCGACGAATCAACACTGCGTAAAAATTACATACCAACAATTTACCAACATATTCCGGAAGAAATACGTAATGAACTTAAGGATGACATTATCTGGATTTCAGCTGATGAAACTACCGACAGTTGTGGTCGCTATATTGCGAATTTAATTGTGGGTCAATTAAGATTAGAGCCTTCTTCTCCCTATGTGGTGGCCTGCAAACAACTTGACAAGACAAATCATTCTACGATCGCCAGATTTGTGAATGAGGGTAGTAAAAAAATATTTCCTGAATCTTCTGCACATGAAAGAGTGTTTATATTTATCTCAGATGCTGCTCCCTATATGATCAAAGCAGCCAAAGTCCTGCAAGTATTTTATCCAAATTTAATTCATGTGACGTGCTTTGCTCACGGAGTCCATCCACTCGCTAAAGAAGTACGATCTACGTTTGGAAATGTAAATAAACTGATTTCATAAGCAAAGAAAGTGTTTCTTAAGGCACCTCCTCGCAATAACGCCTATAAAGTGCCTACCTCCCGAACCAATGGTAATTCGATGGGGAACATGGATTGAATCTGTACTATTTTACAATGAACATTTCGAGGCCATCAAAGGTGTAGTAACTAACTTCGATAGTGCAGAGGCTATGGCAGTTCGTCAATCCAAAGAAACATTTAACGATTCTGATATTAAAAAAAAACATAGCTTTGATTAGCACTCAGTTTTCCTACATACCTGCGGGTATTAAAAAGCTTGAAACTCGAGGTTTAGCGTTGACCGAATCAATTCAGTTAATAAATAAAATCCGTCATAAAACTCCACATTACCAGATGTATTCCCACGTAGAGTTAAAGAAAAGTTTGAAAACATTTTGTGCAATAACCCAGGCTTTGAACCTTTGTGTCAAATTGATAATTTTATTAATGGGACGGGTGAACTTTTGCCAGAAACAATAAGTGCTAACATAGCTGCCCGGTTACCTCAGTGGATGTGGAACGGTCTTTTTCCACTTATAAAAATATTTTAAGTAATCGAAGACACAGTGTTACTACCCAACATTTGGAACAATACCTTATTGTTTACGTGTACAAGAATACAAATGTTAAATAATTTTAAAAAATGTTAAATTGTTAATTAAATTTAAACATCGTCGATAACTTGTTAATTTTATGCAGCTTTTGAAATAAAAAACTAAAAATTACTACTTTTATTATTATTTAATATTGCATATTTTGACCCTTTTCATGCATATTTTAAGCATTTTTCATGCATATTTGCATGTATATTTCAAGAATTTTATGTTGCATATAATCCGGTCTCTAGTAATGAATAATATTACTTACCGAAAGCATGGTGAACGAATTATAAATGTCATTGAAAAAATTACTTATTTTGCAGTAGCTTCAGACCTAAACGATAGTGATGACAGTCTAATGGAAAAAGTTCGAGAAGCTCTAAATATTAGTAACGTGTGGGGGGAAACGAGTGGTCCAGTTTTTTCATATCTATCAGGTGACTTTATGAAACCAGTAACAGATGTCGTAGAAAGACTTCTCAATGAAACTGATCTAAAAGTTGCCGTATACAATGGGCAATTGGATTTGATTGTTGATACACCAGGTAATGTCAAATTTCACACGGTAAAAAAATCATAACTGCTAATAATCATAACAATAACCTTTATTTTTTTATTTACAAACAGATGGATATACGAGGCTGGTTTGAAAAGTCCGTGCAAAAATAAAAACTACTTATGTGTTTGGGGTAAACCTTTTTTATTTTTCGACATAGTCTCCTTTTAGGCTTATACACTTCGTCCAACGATGTTCTAGTTTGTTGATCCCTTCCGAATAATATAATTTGTCCAAGTCTGCAAAATATCCATTAGTGTCTGAAATCGCCTCCTCGTTTGAATAAAATCTTTGTCCCGCCAGCCATTTCTTCAAATTGGGGAACAAATAGTAGTCCGAGGGAGCCAAGTCTGGAGAATAGGGGGGATGTGAAACGAGTTGGAAACCTATTTCCATTAATTTTGCGACCACAACTGCTGAGGTGTGTGCTGGTGCGTTGTCGTGATGGAAAATGACTTTCTTGTGGGCCAATCGCGGGCGTTTTTCTTGCAGCTCGGTTTTCAAACGGTCCAATAACGATGAATAATATTCACCTGTAATGGTTTTACCCTTTTCCAGGTAGTCGATGAGGATTATCTCTTGCGAATCCCAAAAGACAGTCGCCATAACCTTTCCGGCCGAAGGAACGGTCTTCGCCTTTTTTGGTGCAGATTCCCCCTTGGTAACCCATTGTTTAGATTGTTGTTTGGTCTCAGGAGTATAGTAATGTATCCATGTTTCATCCACAGTGACGAAACGACGCTTAAAGTCCTCCGGATTCTTCTGGAACAGTTGCAAACCATCCTTGCAACACTTCACACACGATTCCGTTTTTGGTCAAGCGTGAGCAATCGCGGCACCCATCTTGCGGATAGCTTTCTCATGTCCAAATGTTTATGCAAAATATTATGTACCCGTTCAGTCGAGATGCCCACAGCACTAGCAATCTCACGCACCTTAACTCTTCTGTCATCATCACCATATCATGGATTTGATCAATAATTTCTGGAGTTGTAACCTCCACAGGCCGTCCAGAACGTTCAGCGTCACTTGTGCCCATAAGGCCAGTCCGAAAATTTTGAAACCACTTATAAACTGTTCTAATCGAAGGTGCAGAGTCACCATAATGTTTATCAAGCTTCTCTTTAGTCTCTTGAGGCGTTTTGCCTTTCATAAAGTAATGTTTAATCACCACACGAAATTCTTTTTCGTCCATTTCTTGAAAATCACTCGACTTCCTTGATTCACACGAATGCCAAACACAAAGAAACAGACCAATATGGCTGAAACTTGGTGTGCGTTCATTCAAGAGATGCTACTAACTAAACATGACCTCGATACGCGCCGGTGGTGCCATCTCTCGGACTTTGCACGGACTTTTCAAACCAGCCTCGTATTCTTTATTGCTATAAAGATATTTCTTCTTCTTGTAGGAACCGTCGACTGGGTGGATAGATTAAATTTTAAAGGTTCTGAACAATGGGAATCTTCTTACAGAGACAGTTTTGCTGTAAATGGAATCTATGAAGGTTACGAGAAGAAAGCAGAAAATCTAGCATTTTATTGGATACTCAGATCTGGTCATATGGTAAGATATTCTTGTTAGCCATTATTTAAGATACCATTAGCACTTCGCCTATAAATGTACTACTTATTGTCATAAAAATATACTAATATGAGATGCATTCAAGTTCCAAGGTGTCCTAAGCTTTTTGTAGGGGGCCCTTGTGTTAATGTAAAAATAATTCGGCTGGAAAGTTCGAGACCACGGAGAGTGTCCTCCGACGCTGGAAAAAACTAAAAATCGTTAGGAGATAGGTCAGATAAGTGAGTACTATGAGAAACCACTTCAAACCGTTGCCGTTGTTACGAAGAATTTCCGGAGTTAGGATCGTTTGATGAACAGTAACGTTGTCCTGACTGGAAATTTGAATGTCACCATTTTAAATATCGAAATGCTTCTCACTCTACCGCCGGCTTGACGGATTCTGGGCGCTGTACGACGCTGCCATCTTCGTCATACATTCACGAAGTGTGTATTTTAAACCCTACATCTTTCGATCAACTTCCAGTCCCAAAAAAGATTTTCAGAGACCTTAGAACCTGAATGCATTTCCAAATATGATTTATTTTTAGGTACCAGCTGACAACCCTAATGGAATGTTATATATTTTGCAGCAAGTGACGGATAACTTCAAAGTGTAAATATGGAGTTAATTAATAAATTGAATACCTAATTACTATGTTTTATTAATAGTGGTTTCTGCATATAAACAAATCTATAATATATATAAAATGAAACGTCTCTCTGGCTGTCTGTCTATCTGTCCGTTAGTGCGCTTATCACTGGAGAACCACTTATCCGATTTACATGCTTTTTTTTATAAACATACATATGTTCTCCGGCCAGGTGACAGGCTATATTTTATTACGTTAGATAACATAAGGAATAGGCAGTGACGATAATAGTGAATCAAATCGGAAAAAAGTTAGCCGCTAGCGCGTTCTCTTGCAATACACTGCCTAAACCATTAAATATGGAACAATATCATGTAGCAAATAATATTTGTAATATATATATATATATATATATATAAATGCAACGTCTGTCTGTCTGTCCGTTAGCGCGCTTATGTCTCGAGAACCACTTATCCGATTTACGTGTTGTTTTTTTTTTAATTCATACATTTGTTCTCTGGCCAGATTATCTATAATCTTCTATAATATATATAAAATGCAACGTCTCTCTGTCGGTCTGTCCGTTAGTGCGCTTATCACTCGAGAACCACTTATCCGATTTACGTGTTTTTTTTTTAATTCCTACATATGTTCTCTGGCCAGGTTATATAATAATAATAATAATCTATATAATATATATAAAACGCAACGTCTCTCTGTCTGTCTGTCCGTTAGTGTGCTTATCATTCGAGAACCACTCATCCGTTTTAGGGGTTTTTTATTTAAATTCTTAATTTAATATATATCAAAAAAAATCTATAATACATATAAAACGTAACGTCTTTCTGTCTGTCTGTCCATTAGTGCGCTTAGCACTCAAGAACCACTTATCCGATTTACGTGTTTTTTTTTTATAAAATACAAAGGGAATAAACAGAGACAAAATGCTAATATGTAGGAAAAAAGATGGAAGTTTAGCAGTAAGCTTGTCAGAAAGACTGAACAGATAGGCGGAATACTTTAAAGGAACAACACATGGGGATGAAAGTGAGGAGTTGAAAGAAAAATAGGAAGCAAAATTAACTGAAGGGCAGGAGGGGACAAACAAACCCTGAAAAGAAGAAATAAGAGAAATATTCACAACCAAAAAAAAAAAAGTAATTCCCCGGGTGGAAATTGTATAACAGCAGAAATGATAAAAGCTGGAGGAGTAGATCTGGAAAATGAAATACGCCGGTTGCTGCAAGAAATATATGGGAGACAGAAAAGATGAGCTGGAGAGAGTCGTTCATTTGTCCAATATACAAAAAAGGAGAAAAAACTATATGTGCTAATTATAGACCAATAGCCTTACTGGATGTCGTGTACAAGATGGTGGTGGTGAATATCAAAAACAGACTAGAAGAAAAAGCCGAGTCTATTCTGGGAGAGTACCAGTGTGGATTCAGGAAAAATAGATATTTTCGATTAAGCAAATCCAAGATAATAGCTTAGAACAAAATTTGGCACTACACCTAGTCTTTGTGGATTTCAGAGAAACATATGGCTCTGTAAATAGAGACGGACTCTACAAGATAGTGAAAAGACTAAAAATTCCAAGTAAATTAATTCGCATGGTGGGAATAACCCTGAATGACACACAAAATAGAGTGTTGGTTGAGGACAAAGTATCAGACAAGTTTAAGGTGAAGAGATGATTAAGACAGGGGATCCAGTATCGACATGTCTATTTAATTTGGTACTAGAGAAGATAATCCGGGAGTCAGAAATAAAAACAAATGGAACGATATACCAACAAACCTGCCAATGCTTCGCCTATACGGATGATGTAGCAGCGATTGAGAAGGAGAAGGATAGAAGAAAGGGGAAGGATGAGAGGACTAAAGATAAATGAGGATAAAACAAAATACATGAAAATTACAAAGAAGAAGGATAATAAAAACAACAAAAATTTAGATATAATAAACAACTTAGGGAAAAGATATATGTTTGAAAAAGTAGACAAATTTAATTATCTGGAAGTAACAATAACAGAGAGGGGACAAGAAAAGACGGAGATACAAGAAAGAATAGCGAAAGGACAGAAATATTTGGGGGCAATGAATCCAATATTGAAATCAAAAAATGTATCAAGAAAAGCAAAAGAAAGAATACGTACGACAGTTGTCAGACCCACGGTGACATATGGATGCGAAACGTGGAAACTGAATGCAAGAGAAAAAGAGACGTTGGAGGTGTGGGAAAGGAAAGCTTTGAGAAGAATCTACGGAAGAAGGAAAGAAGAGGGACTGTGCAGAAGAAGAATAAACTATGAATTAATATGCCTATATACGAAACCCCTTATAAGCCAAATCATAAGTGGCCAGCGATTAAGATGGTTGGGACACGTGGCAAGGATGAAGGAAGAAAGACAGGCAAAGCAAGCCCTAATAAGAGCAGTGGTTGGAAGAAGAGGCAAGAGTAGACCTTGATCTACATGGATTTAGGCAGTAAAGCAAGATCCGGAGTTGATGGCAATCCCGCACTGGGAAAAGCTAACTGGAGACAAAAAGAATATATATATATATATATATATATATATATATATATATATATATATATATATATATATATATATATATATGTATGTATGTATGTATATATATATATATATATATATATATATATATATATATATATATATATATATATATATATATATATATATGTATGTATGATATATATATATATATATATATATATATATATATATATATATATATATATATATATATATATATATATATACAGTAGAACCCCGATTAACCGAGTCGCGATTATCCGAGCTCCGGATTAACCGAGCCAATCTAAGAACCTGATTATCCGAGGTACGCGCTATGCTGCGTATTAATCGAGCTTCTAAAATATGTATGTACATATTTCCATTTAAAATCGTCGGGGCCTTCGGGGAATCCACCTGGCCCGTGTGAGGGGTTCCCTTATTTATGTTTTTGGAATCTTTCAGCATGTAAAGTTGCGTGAATGCAGTGCGTTATAGCGTTTACTACGGAGAAGAATGAGTATACTCAGATAATTTATTTGGTCGGAGTTCTGGTATTTAAGTATAATTAATAAGAATCGTCGTTCCTATGGAAAAAAAATTAAAAGCCATCAGAAGAATTGAAGCAGGAGAGACAATTAAAGTTGTTGCACGAGATTATGGAGTAGGTGAGGTAACAGTTGGAGATTGGAAAAGAAACCGCACAAAAACGTTTGTGTGGTGTATAGATCAAGCCTCCTCGTCCTCAGGAAGAAAATCAATGAAAACCGGCGACTATGAAAAGGTTAACGAAGCTTTATTCATGTGGTTTAACTAACAGAGATCAAAAGGTGTGCCTCTGTCAGGTCCAATTTTACAACAGAAAGCAATAATGATTAGTAGGCAATTCCTAGAGATAGATCAGTTTACCGCCAGTTCTGGATGGCTTGATCGCTGGAAAAAACGGTACGGTGTACGACAACTGACTGTATGTGGTGAAAAACTTTCTGCTGATGTGTCATCAATTGAGAAGTTTAAGCAGAACTCGAAGATTGTGGATACACATGTGATCAAATTTACAACTGTAACGAAACTGGTCTGAATTATAAAATGCTTCCATCAAAAACATTGGCATCTCGACAGGAAAAATCAGTTCCTGGGCGAAGTAAGGAAAGATTAACTATAATGGTATGTTCCAATGCATCTGGCAAGCACAAAATCCCACTGATGGTGATTGGCAAGTCTGCACGTCCAAGAGCTTTAAAACACATCTCACCCAAAGCCCTACCAGTCTATTACAAAAGTCAGAAGAGCGCATGGATGGATGCAACCTTATTTACTAACTGGTTTAAAGAAGAGTTCGTGCTATCTGTGACTAAATTTTTGAACAGAAACCGTCGTCCTATTAAAGCAATTTTGTTAATGGATAATGCCCCCTCTCACCCTGGAGAAGGACTTCATGTGGGCGAAATTGTTGTAAATTTTTTTCCTCCAAATGTAACCAGCATAATAGATCAAGGCATCCTCGAAAACATTAAAAAAAATTATAGGCGTTTATATCTTGAACATCTGTTAGAATACACAGAAAATGAGGATATTATCAATGGGTTGAGAAGGGTTACACTGAAAAATGTTATTTTACTGGGTAAGTCAAGCTTGGGATTCTGTGCGTACTACCACTATTCAAAAATCTTGGTCAAAAGTTATTGATTTTGAAGACTATAATGACAGTGAAGATGATACTCCATTAAATGAATTAGCTTTGAAATTGAGAAGCCATGAAGAAATGTCCTGTTCAAATTTTGACAGCGAGATAGAAGAAAAATAAAAAAAAGTTTATTTGAATTAATGCAAAAATTGAAAGGTTGCGAAAATGTGACAAGAGAAGATGTTGTTGAATGGATTATAGTAGATGATTTAGAAGAAGAAATGAGTATTGATGAAATAACGAATGCCTTTCAGGAAACTGAAAAATCAGATAACGATGACGATGACAAAGCGGCGGTGGATGAACAGTCTCCCAATAAGATCTCTCATCAAGAAGGTTTTGCTTCTTTGGAAAAAAGCTTTTAGGTATATCGAACAACAACCAGAGGCAACCCTAGCGGATTTGCTTCTTCTTAATAGATGGAGAAACATTGCAGCGAGAAAAAGAAGATGCAATATGAAACAGAAGCGCATAGATACCTATTTCACTGTTTTTATAATGTATGTACCTATTTATATGTTAAAAACGTTAATACATCGGTTTAAAGTATTGGTGTTTATTTTTTGAATTAATAAAAACAAATCCGGATTATCCCGTGTTTTCAGTTATCTGAGGAGGGTGCCCCCGCCCACGTTACGGGGTTCTACTGTATACAGTCCCTGGCCAAATTATTAGACGCACTGCAAGATTTCATGTAAAATATTAATTACCGAGTGATATTGTACCGTTTTATTATTTTAAATTGATTTGTTTTTTATTTTTATATTATCCAATCAATTACCTATTTATTTGACATAAATAAAACAGCATTAATTTAGAAAAGCATAAGTTTATTAAGTTTTAAAGAAAAGTGAAATTAATGTTAGTAAAAGTCAATATTTAGTTGAGCCACCTTTAGCCGCTATCAAAGCTTTAATTCTGCGCGGCATGCTATCAATGCAAGATTGTACTGTCTCCTGCATTTGAGGATGATGATTCCACACATGAATAATCTTTTCTAGGAGCTGGGTTTTGTTGGTAATCACATCTTTAGCCACTTCTCTTTTCATCAGCTCCCACACATTGTCAATGGGGCCAATCCAACAGAGGGATATTTTTTTCTGCCAAAAAAGCTTTAACAGACCGAGCAGTGTGGCAGGGAACTCCATCTTGCATGAAAGTGAATGGTTCCCCATTTGGAAACCATTCTCTGAGCTGCGGAATCAACCGATTTTGTAATACTTCTTTGTACTGATCTTGCCTCATTATTCCTTTGACGACGTACAGACGTCCAGTGCCCTTGCCACTGATGACTGACCAACTCATCACTTTGGTGGGATGTTTAACCGTCGGGACGACACAATCAGGATGAAACTTTTCTCCATGACGACGACGCACATACTGAGCTTTATTCTGCAAAATTTCGAATGTGCTTTCGTCACTGAAGCAGACCTGTCAAAAATAGGAAAAATATATAAACCTTCCATGTTTATTTGCTTTATTTAACTGAAAATGATAATAATGTATCAATTATTGATTAAATTGCTATATCTTACCGATCTCCAGAAGTCCATATCTTTGTCTTGCCATTGTTTGGCCCACTTCAGGCGCTTTGCTTTCATTGCAGCTGTTAACTTGGGCTTCCTGGCGGGGCGACAGGCCTTAAAATCTAATTCTTTCAATTTTCTTCGAACAGTGCGCTCAGGAGCATTTACGCTAGCATTCTGGAGTTGTGATTTTATTACCTTTGTGGTAGCAAATCTGTTTTCTACACAAATTTTCTTCAAACATCTCTCTGACCGTGGAGTGAAAATTGGTTTTCTACCGCATCTTTTTTTTCTTTTTGGGCTTAATTCCTTCCCTAACTCAATTTTCTTTTTTATGCGCCGTACACTAGCTTCAGAAACCTCCAATCTTCGTGATATTTCTCGGTTTGTAAATGTTTTCGCAATCACACACACACTTCAGCTTTTTTACGTGGTGAAAGATCGCCTTTTCTACCCATAATGAAAATAGTCCAATTACTTTTTTAAAACACTGCATACAAAATAAACTAATAACTGAGTAGTATCAAACTGTTAAACAAACAATCACAGTCCATAAAGCCACAGAAACATGTCCGTACCTGACTCGATTCCGATCGCGACTGATACAGGTTTGTTCTTGTTTACGTTCATGTATCACTTTGTCAACACAGTGTTGCCATATGTTAAAAATAAATACAAATATGTAGTCTACAACAATTCTTTTAAATAAAAATCAATAATATTGTAGGTTAAATATACCATTATTGCATAAAAACTCTTAAGAAACATAAAATTACTAAAAAAAATACAGTGCGTCTAATAATTTGGCTAGGGACTGTATAAAGGGGCGATTTTTCAGTAATTGTAAGTCTATGCACTCAATATTTAAATGTCATGTTCTGATTTAAATTCAAATAGATTTTTATTTTGAAAGAGAAACATTAAGTTTTCGTAAATATATACCGAATACACGGTCATCATGCCCATATTTTTAAACACAGATCTACAGCTTTGTCGACAATTCATTTTTTTACGATTCTCAAAATTCGTTTTTGAATAACAAAGACATTTTCTACCATGCTATCCCTTCGCCAGAATATAATACCATACTTAAGAGCCGATTCAAAATTGGCATAATATAGTGTTCTGAGAGAAGTTTCGTTCAAATATTTACTCAAAACCCTTATACCATAACACACCGAGTTTAATTTCTTACATAACTGGGTTATTTGATAAGACCAGACCAAATGTTCATTTATGTAAATTCCCAAAAATTTAGCATGTTGGGTCAGTACAAATTTTTCATTATCAAAATCAATGTGTCCTGACATAGCAATATTGGACTGTGTGTTATTTTAAACAAAAGGAAATTTGTTTTTTCTTTATTCACAATCAATTTATTTATGCAAAACCAATCAGTCACCCTATCAAAAAATTCTTTTGCTTTGGTTATGAGTTTTTCTATAGTCTTACAGCTAATAATTAAATTTGTATCATCTGCATACTTTACAATATGCTGATTTGGAGACTCCAGTAATAGGTAAAGATCATTTATAAAAATTATGAACAGGAGTGGGCCCAATATGCTCACTTGTGCGATTCCCACATCATTAGCTAAGATTTTTGAATAAGCAGTTTTACCATTTTTAGTTACGGTCACCGATTGCATTCTATTATTTACATACGAATTAAGCCATTTTAATGCATTACCCCTTATTTCATATTTTTCAGCTTTTAAAATAAGTAATTAACTATCTAGGCAATCGTAAGTTTTTGTTACATCTAGTAGCATAGCAAGAGTAAAATCTCCCTTTTCCAGGTGGTCAAGAATATTTTTAATGAAGGTAAAAATGGCTGTTTGAGTTGATTTACCCTTTAAAAACCCATGCTGATAACAACTAAATAGATTATTTTGTTTAAAAAAATTTATTATTCTGGTGCTCATTGCATATTCAAAAATCTTAGAGAAGCCTGGTAGCAGACTTATAGGTCTATAGTTGTCCAACATTTCTGGATCCCCTTTTTTAAAGCAAGGTTTTTATTAATGCTACTTTTAGACTATCAGGGAATATTCCAAACTTGAACAAGTTATTTATAATATAACATAAGACATTTTTCATTTTCTCTGTTATATCACAAATTTCGTTTGGTGTTACAGGATTCAGAAATATTGAACTTATATTACACAGCCCCACAAAAAAAAAAGTGGGGTATACTTTTGATGCGATATATCAGATCCGTAGTATTTTTGCCCGCTGATCACGAATCTGACGTCAGAATATCGCCATCACATCTCAATTCTTTTCTAACCTCAAAAAATAGGTAAAAATTAAGAAAAATATACTCCTAAAAAATTGATTCAAGCTTTTCATGAATCCAAAGATGTATTAATATGTATTCGGACACGCTAAGCTAATATTCATCGATTGGATTAAGCCATACAGTTCTGTTTTCTTTCTAACCTCAATAAATCAGACAGATATAGTGCTTCTCGAATGCAAAAACGAATTCAAATTAAAATTCAACCGATTCTTACCAAATTTGGTACACGGGGGTTTTTTGGGTTGCTGATCATGAATCTAAGGTCGGATTTGCAAAATTCAAAATGGCGGATCCAAGATGGCGGACAAAATTTTTGAAAACCAACCGATTCCTACCAAATTTGGTATACAGTTGGGGAATGCTCAAACCTGATACTCTTAAACCCTAAACCCTGAAACCTTAGACTCCCACACCCTGTAACCTCAAAAAATAGACCTCAATAACCCTGTAACTTTAAAAATGAGACCCAATAAACTCAAAACCAGGACTTTTAAACCATATACTCTCAAATAGTAGACCCTTAAGCCCTAGAATTGCGAAGGTTAGACCCGCGCCTAACTTTCCTTTTTTTGGCTGTATCTTGTTCTTTTTTCCGCGAATGACCTATTCAAAGGCTTTCTGCGCAAACGCTTTTGAGGACTTGTTTCTCTTTTTAGCGACCAGCAATAGTCCGCTAGCATATGGTCATCCCATCGTCCTTGATACCGATTTTCTATGATTTTCAGATCTTGGTGAAAACGTTCCCCTTGCTCCTCACTGTAGTCACCAAGATTATCTGGGAAATCATCGATGTGGGAGTCCAGGAAATGTAATTTTAGATTCATTAAGCAACCTAATGTTTGAAAATTTTTTACCATTTTCTCGACTATTTCTTTGTACTTAGGACTTTTATTATTTCCCAAAAACTTTGTTGTGACTTCTTTAAAACTAAGCCAAGCAGCTTTTTCAACTTTATTCATTTTAGTAACAAATAATGAATCTTGAAACAATTTTCTTATTTGTGGCCGGTCAAAATACGCCTGCCTTAATTTTAGCTTCAGAAAATTTCGGAAATTTTTTATGCAAATATTTCAAACATGGGCAGTTTGTATCTAATGCTCTCGTGAATTGCTTCATAAGTCCAAGCTTAATGTGAAGCGGGAGAATAAGAACTTTTCCTGGATCTACCAATGGTGGAAACAATACATTATTTTCACCAGGAGTGAACGATTTTCTTGTTGGCCAAATTTTTTTCTTATAATGACGTTCCCTGTCTCTGCTATTCCACAGACATTTATAACAGGGATAAAGTGTAAACCCTGACTGTTGGCCAAGCAATATTGTTACAATTTTCAGATCTCCACAAATTTTCCAGTTATGATCAGCATATTTTATTTTTATCAAAAGCTGCTTCATTTTTTCATATTGCTCTTCCATAACTGTGGAATGAGCAATCGGAATGGGAGCGTAAACGTTGGTATTATGCAGCAAAACTGCCTTAATGCTCCGTTTAGAAGAATCCATGAACAGTCTCCATTCTTCAGGATCGTATGAGTTATTTTGAAATTCATCCATTAGACCTTTTACATCGGTACAATATGAAAGTGACAATTCCTCGTCCATTGTGAAATATTTTCGAAATTCTTCATCTCTGTTTCTATAATAAGAAATCGTAGCTTCTGGCTTAAGTAAATGTCTTTTCTTTAAAAAGGAAGCAAGATGCTCTGAACCATCTTTTCTCTTTTCTCTTCATATTTTTCAGCACGAGCACTAACCAATAACTTGTCATAGACTTCTTTATGGTTAACATACATATCTTTATATCTATTGTCACGTTTTGATAATGTTGACAAAATATCTAACCTATTCTCACATGCTATAATGTTTTCATCTTTATACAGTTTTGCTTTTCGTTTTTTTGCCCCTAACTTTAAAGGAAAACTTTCATTAAATAAGCTTTTATAAATATTCATAAATTCATTCCATCTTTTTTTGACATCATTCGTTCTAATGTAATGAAAGACTAATATTGTCAAATTTCCACTTTATTTAGTTTCACTGAAACTGTATGACGCGTTTCGCTATACTATAGCTTCTTCTGATACAAAATGATATTTGAGTATTAGTGTTGTTACATTTTTATAAATACCCTAAGGTAGGTAGGTAATAAAATTAATACTATATGCTAATGAATACTGCTGGGAAATCCATTCTGAATATTAATTGTATAAATTGAGTAAAGGGGAGTTACCATGGGCCAGACAGGTATCTTTTTGTTCGTTTAAAATGATGTCTGAATTTTTAATTCTATTTGTTTCTAAATTTTCTAATAGGTTTAATTTTACGCCTTTGTTTTGTATGTGTAGAATTTTAAATTTATCGTCAAAAGGATGATTTGATTCTGTTAAATGGTTACTATACGCTGAGTCAGTTTTGTTTTTTTAAATAGCTTCTTTTATGTTCTAAAATCCGAGTTTCGAATGAGCGACCTGTCTGACCTATGTAACTTTTATGACAAGAACCACAATTTAACTGATACACTCCAGATTTTTTTGATCTATTTTGTTTTCCCTTTGCGTTTTTAATGAATTTTTCTAACGAGTTATTTGTTCTAAAAGCTATGTTGATATTATATTTGTTTAAGTGGTTTTTAATTTTCTCTGACGTGTTACCAAAATAGGTTAAAACATTAAATTTTTTCCCTGTGTTTTCTTTCTTGGGGTATACTAAAGAAATAGCTTTATTTTTTGATTTCTTGTTTAGAATTGACTCTATGGTGTCAGGAGAATATCCGTTGTTAACAGCAATTTGTTTTATTAGATTTAATTCTTTATTAAAATCATCTACAGATAAGGGGACACTTACAAGTCTATGCAACATACTGTGGTAAGCTGCCAATTTGTGTTGTAAGGGGTGAGCTAATTTTATGTTTATTGTAGTATCTGTATGTGAGGGTTTGTGAAAAATAGAGAATTTGTGTTTGTTGTAATGTCTGGTTATCGTTAAGACAAGAAAATTAATTTTGTTGTCGACTTCTAGTTCCATAGTGAATTTAATATTTTTATGTATTGAGTTTATATAGTTAAAAACATTGTCAAGTTGACGCTCTGTACCATTAAAACAAGCAAAGATGTCGTCTACATATCGGTACCAATACAAAAATGATTTGCTAAATTCTTGTCGATGTATTTGTTTTTTCTAGGTTATTCATAAATATTTCTGCTAAAAGCGGGCTAAGTGGACTAAAAATTATGAGACCCTCAGAACTATTATAAAACGTATTATTAAAGTAAAAATAATTTTGATTGAGGCTCGTGTTTAATAAATTTTTTTTTAGTATGTCTTGTATAACGATATTAACTTTATTTTTGATTAGAAATGTTTTTATGATTTTTACTGTTTCATCCGGGGGTTATGCTAGGGAAAAGGTTTTGGACGTCAAATGATACTAGTTTTGAATTATCTGGTAGAAAGATGTTGGAAATTTTTTCCGTTACTTCTAACGAATTTTTTATTGTGTAAGTTGGGGTGAAGTTAATGTTCGTTTTAATCATATCTATGAGGGATTTTGAGAGTTTGTAAGCTGGGGCCGATATGTAGGAGACTACAGTTCTAATAGGATGATTTTCTTTATGTAATTTGACTAATGAAAAAAGTAGAGGGGGCTGATGATTCATGACTGTTAATTTTGAGATTTGAATTGAATTAACGTTTCGATTACACTCATTAGAATTTTTTGATCTAGACCGAAAAACGAGAGATAAAATCGGAACTATAATAAATAAAAAATACATTAATCAAAAAAGAAAACTTGATTCTCTTATAAGGGAAAAAAAAACAAACATCAACCACAGCCTACCACAAAAAAAGTGTTTTCAGATCATAAATTCTTTGACAGATTTACAAATTTATCAGCAACAAATTTTTCCAATCAAGAAACAGCCCTTTTAAACAAAGGTTTTAAACATAATAAATAATAAATTTGATTTAAAAGAATCTGAAATATTGGCTGTAGAAACAGAAGTAGCTTTAATAAATGTACCATTCAACACGCCAAAAAAATACATTTGCGCAGATATAATAAAAAAGGAATTTCTTAGCAACAAACCAAATTTAGATAATGAAATAAATATAGCTAGAGCAATACAAAACAAGGCTAAAAATAATAATATCACTTTCACGAAAGCAGATAAGGGTAACACAATAGTCGCTATAGATCAACAGCAACATATAGACAAAACATTGGAATTTATTAAGAAAGGAAATTTCAAAATATTACTTAAAGATCCGACAGAAAAATTCAAGAAAGATATTAGAACAGCGTTAGGTAAAGCTTCTAGCATCATATCAGACAACCAAATCTCAAAATTAACAGTCATGAATCATCAGCCCCCTCTACTTTATTCATTAGTCAAATTACATAAGAAAAATCATCCTATTAGACCTGTAGCCTCCTACATATCGGCCCCAGCTTACAAACTCTCAAAATTCCTCATAGATATTTGTTTCCAACAAACCAGTTTTCGTGATTTCGAGCAAAACGTAACCTGGCAACTCTGTTCTCTCTAGTAAGCAAGGACGTAGTGGCTGGTTTCCTACTGTTTAATCCAGCTTCATTTAACCGTCTTCAAACTATTTTAGAAGAAATTGTGACATTGCGAACAGCTTCGAGTTCGTTTCTTATTATAGAACTAGTGACAGTCCTGTTTCTTAAAGCATATTGTCTTATAAAACGTTCATCTAGGTCGCTAGTGCATCGTTTTCGCCCTTGCCCTAGCCTTCTAGAATAAGTTCTTACTTCATTCAAGCGTCTTACCATACGACTTATTGTGGAACGATGTTTTCCTAACAAATTGGCAACATAACTCTGACAATATCCCTCGTCTAATAAAACTAAGGCTCGCACTACCTCGTGTTCAGTTAAATTCCTTGTTTGATTCATTTTTCTAATTCTTCAGGGTCAAAAATAAAACAGTCTAGCACAAAAACGAATTACTTTGAAAAAAGGAACAATTTATAAGCTTACTTTTAAAGAAAATCTATCGCATTATTACAGAAAATTGTTTATCTTCTAAAAAATTCTTTAAAACTGTAAATCTAAACGAATCGTTTTGATTTCTGTCATAAACGACGAAACAAAATATGCATAGCATACTATTCAAATACTCCATAAACTTTAAAACTGACATAAGAAAAAGATAAATTAATTTTCAGCATGTTGCGTTAATTTTGTCCATATATATATATATATATATATATATATATATATATATATATATATATATATATATATATATATATGTATTACAATAGAGTATATAGATGTATATTAATATATATTTTGCTACGTTAAGTAACATAAAGAATAAGCAGTTTTTAAAAAATAATACAAAGAAAAATATGCGCAAGTATTGCATTATATATTTACTTATTATATATTAAACAAAAACGGGTGTCACAGACAGATACCGAAATGTTCCTCACGGAACACTTAGAAGTGTGCCGCCAGCGCGCTTTCTTGCAAAAGAACCTAAACAATAATTCTGCAGTAGTATCTCACAAAATAAAATTTGTACGTTCATAGCTAAAAATTTATTATATTTTACGAGATCTCACAAGTAGGAGAGAGATTCAAATAAACTTTTATAGCACATTTCTAGTTTTTTTTGTTGGGTGCGAGTTCATAAATGACCGTTCATACAGGACACATTTCCTGTCTGAACGTAGAGCCTGTTTTGAAACTATCGGTGTTATTTAAGGGCGATGATTTAAGAAAAAGTTTTAGATTAATTTTGATCACTACTCGATATTCAATTTTTTCCATTGTTGTAAAATCACCAAAATTGTTCTATTTAAATGGCTGTCAGTTACAAACTAACTCTCGCAGCGACGGGAAAATTTAACAGGATTCTTGTGAAAGGTTATGTTTACGAAAAATATAATTTTTTAAATAGTAGTAGCGCCATCTCTGACCAAGGCCAGGCGCTTATCATACAACCCTCGTATTAGTTCCCACGTTGACGTTAAACTTCACCTATTCAATTGTTCAATGTTAATAACAATTCGAAGACTAATACCGAAATGGTAAACAATTTCTTTGTGACAAATCCAACGATTTTTAATGAGAGAGAAGAAGTGGAAGAATTTTCCGATAACATTAACATGAGGGGCGAAGATAATTTATTACTAATTACTTACTATGTTTGTTGGCATGCATTTCTGCAAGTGGTGGAAGCACGTAAGCGTAAACAAAGATGCCAGTAGGTTTGATAAGGTGAAATTTTTATAGGTACCATCTCATTATTATTTCCGTCTATATCAGTAGCAACAAATAATTGGCTACAAAAATTATTTCAAGATTTTAATTCTTCTAAATCAACAATAAGCAATAATATAATCTGTATTGTCTAACCACTCACGTATTTAGTTAATGATAAATTCTTAGCGTTTTATCGTCATGGATTGATAAACGATAACAATTAAGAAGAAATATATAAAGACCAGCAAATATTTCTAAAATTATTATTGTATAGGGTGCATGACTTTTTAAAATTACATAATAATCAGTATTGTAGACAGACTGCTAAGTAACATGAAAATGTTATTACTATTTCCTGTTTTGTTTGTGACAGTTTTTGGTAAGTAAGAAAAAGAAAAATATTATTGCAAATGTGAGGTCCAACTAAAGATTTTTTCTTTTAATATAAACTGACCAGCTGTTTAGGCAATTACTCGTGGCATAGTCGTTTTTATTTCCCATTAAGTAGCGGCCACTTGAATTTCAAACCTATATCGTTTTTAGTCTCTAATAGCATCAAAGTATAGAAATTCTTGGAGCAAAAAAAATCCTTTAGGTTAACAAAAAAGGCATTAAACAGCCCACATATTTTTTCTGGCCATTATAACATATTTCATAAATATAAGCACAGATAAAAGTAAAAGATAAGGACTTTTGCACTTATCATCTTGTTCCACTCATTAATTTATTCCAATAAATCAGTTTCGTTAAATTTTTTAAATATTGCGTTCGTTAAGGATATCACTATATAATAAACCAAAATTATTGATATAACTACCAGGTGTACAAGTATGAAATGCGGATTTTTTTCTAAAAAAAACATGTTAAATTCGGAAGAATGATAAAAAGTGCTTTATTCAAAATATACTCGCTTGTTATACATTTTTTCCCATCTTTCGGGCAATAATGTGAATACCACGCCAGTAAAAATCTTCCCCTTTTGCTGCGAACCATTCATCGAGCCATTCCCAGCTGAGTGCTCCCAACGTGTCGCGAACTGGTTTTGCCGTATATGATGGAGCATTGTCATGAAGAAAAATGACTTTGTGTTGCCTCTTTCAGTATTCTGGCCTTTTTTCAAGCAGCGAACGGTTCAAATCGGTCAATTGTTGTTGGTAACGTTTAGTATTAACCGTTTCCCCGGGTTTTAACAGCTCATAATAGACCACGCCCCTCTGGTCCCACCAAATGCAGAGCATCGTCTTTCTGCCAAAGCGATCCAGTCTTGCGGTCGATGTGGATGGTGTGCCTAGGTCTATCCATGATTTTTTGCTCTTGAGATTCTCAAAATAAATCCACTTTTCATCCCTATAACTATACAAAACAAAAACGACTTCCTTTTGTACCGAGCGAGCAAAATGTCACACGTGTTTTTGCGCTTTTCCATTTGCCTGTCGTTCAACTCATGTGGTACCCATCTACCGGTCTTCTGAATCTTTCCCATCTCTCGTAGCCGATTGGAAACAGCTTGTTAACCAACGCCCAATTGCTTGGCGAGTTGTTTTTGTCTTTGCGAATCATCTTCGTCCAACAATGCTTGCAATTCCACATCTTCATATTTTTTTGGCAGTTTTCCACATTCCTTGTCTGCAACATCGAAGTCACCACTTTTGAAACGCCGAAACCATCGTTCACATGTATCTTGCGATGGAGCATGTTCACCATAAGCTTCTCGAAGTAATCGGTATGATTCAACAGCAGTTTTCTTCAAATGAAAACAAAAAAATTAATGCTGTCCACGAATGCTCTTTGTTCGGTATTAATTTCGATATATTGAACACAACAACACAACACTATGTACACAATTTTCCAATTTATCACTCGTGCGCGTCTGACACTTGTTGATGACACAACAAAATGGCGCAGTGTCAAATCTTTATAGCACAAACTGCATTGGTTCACCATCTGTTGTCTGAAATCCGCATTTCATACTTGTACACCTGGTATATCATTAATTTTTATCGCAAACTTTATTCTCTACTTACAGGGCGTTCAGGATTTGGCCCAACAGATCAGAATGGGGATTTGTTACTGTTAGAGAAGGTGCCCATATGTTTTGGTGGTTACACTACACCACTGCAACCACAATTTATACTGACAGGCCTGTGATTATTTGGTTACAAGGAGGACCCGGTGCATCGTCAACAGAGTAGGCATACAAACCTTAATAAACTTTTTTACATCCTACGAGACCTTTCTGAAATCTAGGCAGCTACTTTATATACTGAGCGATGAAAAAATTTATCCATATTCATGTATGTTACTCGGACCGCGACCGGTTCAATTCAGGAATATATTTCCTTTTTTGGATCCCACTTGTTACTTATATTAGTTCCCAAATATTTAAATGTGAAGACTTATTCTACGGTATTTTCCCTGATTTTGAAGGATTCTGATGGTAGATTTTTCTTTGTTATTACCATCCACTTGGTTTGTCTTATATTCATAGTTAATCTAAATCTTTCGCTGGCTGTCACGGCTCGATTGATATTTGATATTATTTGCTAATAGAACAGTATCATCAGCATACCGTATGTTGTTCAGTGTCCTCCCATTAACTGTTATTCCTTCAATGGTTTCATAGATGGTCTCATTAAACACAGCATCAGAATAAATACTGAATAAAAGTGGTGAGAGAATGCATCCCTGTCTTACACCTTGGGTTATTTTTATGCTTTCGGACTTTTCCAGCACAATTTTAACTTCCACTGATTAATTCCAGAACATATTTTTAATAATATTTAGATCTCTTTTGTCTATATTTGTTGTTTGTAGAATATTTACTAATTTCTCGTGCATTACACATTCGAAAGCTTTATTGTAATCTATAAAACATGTATATACATTTATCTCTTATCCTATCTAATTTCTGTTTTACATTTTCTATATATTCTGGTATGGATGATTCTTCAGAACATGAAAGATTAAACCTATCAAGCGATAAGCGTCACATTTCATTGATTTTGACTTTTAGGAATTGAAATGAAAGTCGACTTTAGCCAGTCAAGAGGGATTTTTCCAGTTTAATAGATCTTGTTAAATAAATTTATCAGTCGATTAATAAATGAACTTTCATCCGAAAATATTTTGAGAATTTTTTCCATTTATCTCATCTGGACCAACTGCTTTTCCATCCTGCTGTAGTTGTATAGCATGAATAACTTCTCTTCCTGTTATTTCTAGCCCTATCTCATTATCTTTGTTTAACTGTAATTTTTTTGATCTATGTCCATTGAAAAGTTGTTCTATGTGTTGCTTTCATGTCTTTATTTTTGTCCTTAATACCCATGTAATTCCATTACTTCCCTTTCTCAGAACTGCTTCTTATTTTTTCCTCCCAATTCCTTCTCATGTCTCTCCTGCAGTTCTCGACATTTCTCGCTTAACCAGATTTCCTGAGCTTCTCTACATTTTCGACGTATTACTCAAATTACTCAATTTAGGTTGTTGTACTTTGAGATATGTTTTGTTTTCTGTACTCGTCTTTCGTCCATAGAAATTAATATTTCTTCTCTCATCCGTTCTTGTTTTGTTCTATTCTCCGGTCGACCCATTTCTTCCTCCTGTACCACTATTAATTCATTCCTCATCTTAACCCACTGAGATTCGACACTCCCATTTTCTGTTCTTATTTGCTTTTTCCTATATTTCTGTACGATTTTCCATCTTTCCACAAATCAGTTATGATTTTTCGAACTTGAAATGGAATTTCACGATTTGTTTCGCTCATTTTTAATACTACATTGAAAATCCAATGCAAAATTACTAGCAACAAGTGACAGATTATGAAGTATGGGCGAAAATTATTCATTTGTTTTTCAGTTTAGCGAGTAATAGATAGCTTGATCAAATGCGGCTGCTTAAAACGTGTTTTTTTCAATGCAGTTCTTGATAGTATGGAGACTTTTTTGACATTAATTTTGTTTGCATTTTTATAACAATTATGTAACTTTAACTTTTAATTTTAATCCTCGTTGGTTAAGTTTCAAATATTAATTTAAACATGTTTTCTCATAGTCCCAATTAATTAGTTAAACATAACAGAAAAATAGTATAGAAAGCAGGTGGTGTATGACGAGTTTTTGGACTGACTGTATATAAAACATAGTAATTGTATACCATATTACTAATAAAAACCATACAAATTTTATCGACCCCTAGCAATTTTGGTATAATGCCATTTTCAAGACTAAGTGGATAACGTAAAAAAACACCCTCGTAATGTAGCAATAGAAAAGAGATATAATAGAGCTGCGGCCTAGAAAGCCGAAGGTCTCGTGTTCAAATCCCAGACAAGGGAATAAATTCATCTAAATGCTACTAGGATATTTATTTTTATTTATTTATTTATTTATTCATTTAACAGTACAATAGTAATATTTCCAGTACATAGTATATTTTAACCTAGAACCATGCTAATAGTAAACAAGGTGCGCCTAGGTGTATAGAGACACCTGTATGCGCAGGCTAAAATACAATTTAAATTATGCTAAGATTTGTAGAAGGTAAAGATAATAATTAATACATAAGAAAATTAAGAAAAAGAAAAAACATACATATAAACATGCAGACAATCGCATTTATGAATTATAACAATCCACATAATAGTTCAGAATTTTCTGTAATGAACAGTTTACATTTTTTTTTCAAACAGTTTATAATTATTTATATTTCTGATATTCTGTGGCAACTTATTGAAAACTTTAGGTGCCAAAACTGGCAAAGACCTCTGGTTTCGGTCATATTTTCTAAAGGGTACAACTAATATCGCATTTTCTCTGTTTCTAGTTCTATATTGATGATTCACAATTTTTTTTTATTTCTGTAGCAAAATAGAGAAATGTTTAAAAGATATAAATTTCTTATATTCATTAGATTTTCATTATATAATCCCTTGGTTGGAAAAAGTCTATCACGAAAGAAATTACTTTAACAATATAGTTTTGTATCAAGCTCAGTTGACTCAGTGCATTATTATAAAGTCCACCCCACACAATGATGCCATATCTCAACAGTGACTCGACCAATGCCTTATAGACAGTAACCCGTAGTTTGAGGGGTAGTATTTTTCTTATTAGGTAAAACTTATATGTGAGTCTTCTCAGTTTATTAGATAAATCTTGGACATGTTCAGTCCATTTGAGATGTTTATCAATCGTAATTCCAAGATATTTTGTGTGTGTGATTTTTTTCATGACCATGTTCATATCGTTTACCTGTATACAATCAAAGTCTGGTCGATTTGCTTCAGTCAGAGAGAAAGCAATGTATACCGTCTTAGAAAGATTTAAGGTTAATTTCATCAAATCAAGCCAGGCCCCGACAATGCTCACGCCCCTACCAACTGCCATTTTTACAGAATCCCATGTCTTGTCTCTGAAAACAAGAACTGTATCATCAGCATATGATATTGAAACTCCTTCTATGTCTAGGCTTAGTAAAGAGTTTATATAGCAGATAAAGAGAAGAGGACCTAGGACGGTGCCTTGTGGTACTCCAATCTGCATAGTTAGTGGTTCACTCAGTACTTTTCCGATCTTCACAACTTGTTTTCTTTCCTCTAAGTAATTTCTAAAGATGTTTAAAACCGAGCCTCTGACACCACAACGCTCCAAAACATCAAGAAGGCCAGAGTGAGGTACGGTGTCAAAAGCTTTGGCTAGGTCCAGGAAAACTGCAATACACGTTTTATCATCATCCAGAGAGGCCTTAATATGGCTGACCAGTTCAGACATTGCATCGCCAGTGCTAACTCCCTGCATGAAACCAAACTGCTTTTTGTTTATGATATTTTTGGACGTTAGATAATCATATAATCTTTTTTTAAGGCATTTTTCAAATAGTTTACCATAGGCTGATATCACACTAATTGGACGGTAATTGGAAATATCAGTCTTGCTTCCCTTTTTATATATAGGGGTTATTATTGTATGTTTAAACTGTGGTGGAATTCTTGCAATGGTGAGGATCAGATTGAAGATGTGGATCAGAGGCAGCAAAATCGACTAATGAACACTTTTCACTAATTTGCCTGTGATGCCATCTAATCCAGGAGCACATGAGTTTTTTAGGCTATTGATGTGGCTTATGAGTTCATTTGCTGTAATTGGAGTCAAAGTCATTGAATTTATAGGTTCAACATAGTCCATGCGGACATCAAACTTTGGTTTTTTTATCTTCGCTGCCATATTTAGTCCAACATTTATGTAATAATTATTACAGTAATTGGCAATCTCTGCATTAGTTTCAATTGGTATGTCCCTTTCATTGACTATGTAGCAATTACTATTATTTTTAACTGTGGCTTCATTTGCTGCATCATTTATTATTTTATAAAGTTTTCTTAAGTCACCACTATATTTATCTATCTCATTACCATAGTATGCCTGTTTTGCCCTTTCTATCGTCTTATTTAGTACATTTCTATATGCCTTATATACATTCCATAAGCCTTCATTATTTTTTTGTTTTATAGCACGTCTTTTAAGTTTGTCCCTGTGTTTAATTGAAGTTATGATTCCGTCCGTAATCCAAGGCTTAATTTTTTTTTTGCTTCTTCATTATCACTATTTTTTCAGTAGTACAGGCTTTTTTGAGGGAATCAAATATTTCAATAAATTTATTGTAGGCCACTACAGGATCGTCATATAACACAGGGCAACAAAAAAATATTTTTGTTTTGGTGCCTGGGATTTTAGAGCTGATTTTAACTATATTTGGGACGCTAAATCTATACATGCAATCCGTTTTTCTCTATCAGCTCTACTTTTTTAGATACATCAACTTATCTACCAATGTGGTTTTTATTCAGTATATTCATTTATGAGAGTTCTAAAATTATTATATATTCATTAATGTAGGTACAATGGTTTTATTGTCAGTCTGTAATTGAGTAAATTCCAGGTAAATCTATAAAATAGTGGAACCATTGCCTATCAGGTACCTGAACTGACCCTTTTAATCACCTAACTCTGGTAAGTCTCGTTAGTTTGTGCGTTCTTACTAATGAGAGTAGATCGAATTCGGCGTGTTATTTTATGTTAAGAAAAGAGTGTTTTTGTGTTATTTGAACAGAATTAAAATGAGTTCAGGTTCCAGTTCAAGAAGAAGTTGTGTAAACCAACCTGATGTGTTTTGCTATATATGCGGAGAATACATGTTTCAACAAAACAGACAAACTATTACTGACTTTGTAAAGCGAGCGTATCTTGGATACTTTGGAGTTAAGCTTGGTGATCAGGACAAAACGTGGGCCCCGCATCTCGTATGTAAAACTTGTACAGAGCATTTACGGCAGTGGACTACCGGGAAAAGAAAATGTCTAAAATTCGGCGTACCAATGGTTTGGAGAGAACCAAAAAACCACTTCAATGATTGTTATTTCTGTTTAGTAAATACTAATGGAATCAATCGAAATAACCGCAGTAAATGGACTTATCCCAATTTAGACTCGGCAATACGCCCTATCCCGCACTCAGATGAAATACCGATTCCAACATTTCATCAGCTACCACATATCTCTGATGACGAATATTTTCCTCTCTGATCGCTCTTCTGATGCTAATAAAAGTTCTGATGCTAATGAAACTAACAGTGAGGGGACGTCATCAGTTCCTCAACGCTTCAATCAAAATGAATTAAATGATCTCACCAGGGATCTCAATTTATCGAAAAAAGCTTCTGAAGTACTGGCTTCTAGGTTGAACGACAAAAATTTACTGGAACAAGGAACCAAAATTACCTTTTACCGTACAAGAGAAAAAGATCTGCTACCATTCTTTTCTCAAGAAGACAATCTTGTATTTTGTCATGAAATTAGGGGACTCATGAAAGAAATGGGACTTTCTGAATATATTCCAGATGATTGGCGCCTATTTATTGACAGTTCAAAGCGAAGTTTAAAATGTGTCCTTCTACATAATGGGAATAAATATGGTTCAATACCACTAGCTCACTCGACGAAACTGAAAAAAGAATATAATAACATAGCTTTGGTCTTGCAGAAGATAAAGTATTACGAACATCAATGGATGATTTGTGTAGACTTAAAAATGGTAAACTTTCTTCTTGGGCAGCAAAGTGGTTACACGAAATATCCGTGTTTCTTGTGCCTCTGGGATAGTAGGATCAAAACACACCACTGGGTTAGAAAAGATTGGCCTCAGAGAGAAAACATGGACGTTGGGGAAAAGAATGTCATTAACGACGCTTTGGTTGAAAGAGAAAAAATCATACTTCCTCCTTTTACATATAAAGTTGGGCTTAATGAAGCAATTTGTAAAGGCTCTTGGTAAGAATGGGTCTTGTTTTGCATATATAGGGGTAAAAATGCATCAGTTGAGCACAGAAAAACTCAAAGCAGGGATATTTGACGGCCCACAAATAAGACAATTAATTAAGGATCCTGCCTTCATAAATTCAATGAATCAAGTTGAACGAGAAGCTTGGACATCATTTGTTGCAGTTGTAGAAAATTTTCTAGGCAAACATAAAGCTCAAAAACTATGTTGACATGGTTAACAAGATGCTTAATAGTTTCAAATCCTTAGGGTGCAATATGAGTATTAAAATACACTATTTACACAGCCACTTAGACCGTTTTCCAGAAAATTTAGGAGACATGAGTGAGGAACAAGGTGAAAGATTTTACCAAGATATTAAAGTTATGGAGGACCGCTACCAAGGAAGATGGGACATGCACATGATGGCAGATTACTGCTGGAGTTTAAAAAGGGACTGTTTAAAAAAACATTCAAGAATGTCGCGGAAAAGAAGCTTTCCAAGTGTTGAGTGACTATTTCATTTCTTCAATGTTTTTTTTTTTGTTTGTAAGTACGACATAATATTGTATTTTGTATAACTAAAATAAAAATTTCGTATCTACTTTTGTTTACTACACTTACGGATTTGAGTTACAATAATGTAACTTATATTTCTCTAAAATTGTATATCTTAAAAATTTGAGCTCCTAGGTACCAATGAATACGTTTTTTGAATTCAGGACATCAAATTGATATAGAATCAGCTCAAAAATCCTCGACACCAAAACAGCTGTTCCCCTGTGTAATCATTAATTTTACTTATTGAAACCTGTTTTTTTATCTCATCTAGATATGGAAATTTTGAAGAATTAGGTCCACTAGACACGAGCTTACAACCTAGAAATACTACTTGGGTTCAGTACGCTAATGTTTTGTTTGTCGACAACCCCGTAGGTACAGGGTTTAGTTACGTTGATAACGACGAATATACCACCACTAACACCCAAATAGCAAAAGATTTTGTGGTACTTCTACAAGGATTCTATAGAGACTTACCCAAATTTGAAAATACGCCTTTATATATATTTTGTGAATCTTATGGAGGAAAAATGACAGCAGAAATAGCTCTGTATGTTGATCAAGTAAGTTTTTACTCATTGTGTTTAAAAAATAACCGGTCAAGAGCAAATTGAACTTGCGCAATTAGTGTTCCGTACGTTGATTGCTTTTCAAATAAAAAATTTTGTTACAGAGGTATAAAATGATCAGTGACTTCACAAGACACACCCCAAATGAGTTTTCAACAAAGTTTGTTTCCAATCTTTACTGAAATCTGATGACCTTGAAATTTTTGTTTTTTTTTTATATACCAGATAAATTATTACAGGTAATGCACTTGTGATAATTTTCGCTCAATCTACACCCCGTGGAGAATATTCCAGAATTTTTTCAAAATTTTTTGATAAGTACTTTTCGAGATAAGGCGGGTGGACAGCGATTTTTCGCGATTTTTTAAAAATAATACAAAGAAAAGTGCGCGCAAGTATTACATTATATATGTATATTTTTTACTCGGGTTTTCACAAGCTTTCATTTGACACCACACTCGATGACCTAGTAAAAAAATAATTTTTTTCACTTCCGATTTCACCCCCCAAAACTAACCCCTTAAGTCAAAATTTAACTTTCAAAACTACAAGGCTCCGATGAGGCCATCAATTCCTATATTATTACCAAATTTCAACTTTCTATGACAAATAGTTTCGGAGAAAATCGGGTGTGAGAGACGGACAGACGGACAGACACCGAAGTGATCTTATAAGTGTTCCGTACGGAATACTAAAAAATGTTGTAACGGAAGTATAAAATGATCAGTGACTTCACAAAACACACCCCAAATGAGTTTTCAACAAAGTTTATTTCCAATCTTTACTGAAAATTGATGACCTTGAAATTTTTTTTTTTTTTTTATATATACCCGATAAATTATTTAAGGTAATGCATTCGTGATAATTTTCGTTCAATGTACACCCCGTGGAGAATATTCCAGAATTTTTTCAAAATTTTTTGATAACTACTTTTCGAGATAAGGCGGGTGTACATCGATTTTTTAAAAATAATACAAAGAAAAGTGCGCGCAAGTATTACATTATATATATATATATATATATATATATATATATATATATATATATATATATATATATATATATATTTTTTACTCGGGTTTTCACAAGCTTTCATTTGACACCACACTCGATTACCTAGTAAAAAAAATTTTTTTTCACTTCCGATTTCACCCCCCAAAACTAACCCCTTAAGTCAAAATTTAATTTAAAACTACATGGCTCTGATGAAGCTATCAATTCCTATATTATTACCAAATTTCAACTTTCTATGACAAATAATTTCGGAGAAAATCGGGTGTCAGAGACGGACAGACGGACAGACACCGAAGTGATCTTATAAGTGTTCCGTACGGAAAAAATGTTGTAACGGAAGTATAAAATGATCAGTGACTTCACAAAACACATCCCAAATGAGTTTTCAACAAAGTTTATTTCCAATCTTTACTGAAAATTGATGACCTTGAAATTTCTGTTTTTTTTTATATACCAGATAAATTATTACAGGTAATGCACTTGTGATAATTTTCGCTCAATCTACACCCCGTGGAGAATATTCCAGAATTTTTTCAAAATTTTTTGATAAGTACTTTTCGAGATAAGGCGGGTGGACAGCGATTTTTCGCGATTTTTTAAAAATAATACAAAGAAAAGTGCGCGCAAGTATTACATTATATATATATTTTTTACTCGGGTTTTCACAAGCTTTCATTTGACACCACACTCGATTACCTAGTAAAAAAATTTTTTTTTCACTTCCGATTTCACCCCCCAAAACTAACGCCTTAAGTCAAAATTTAGCTTTTAAAACTACATGGCTCTGATGAGGCTATCAATTTCTATATTATTACCAAATTTCAACTTTCTATGACAAATAGTTTCGAAAAAAAATCGGATGTGACAGACGGACAGACAGACACCGAAGTGATCTTATAAGTGTTCCGTACGGAACAGTAATTAGGATTCAAAAGAACGATTTAGTCTGGTAGTCACGCAATCATACGCGTGCTGTACCAAAACTACCCAACTTTTTTGAAAAAGTTCGTCAAGTTGCGGTCATTAAAGAAATATTTTCTTTCGACAACTCCACTTTAAAATACATAATTACTAGCGATCAGACGCGCGGCTATTCATTCAACATATTTTTTTTTACAAAATTTGACTTTTTTCGTAAATATAATCTCCTTCAAGAGCGATACAATCAGTATCAGATGCTTTTCTAACATTTCTATACCTTTTTTGTGGCAGGATTTGTCTTTGCCTCAAAAATAGGCCTCGGTTTAGGCGAAAACTTCTTCATTTTTTTTTCCGCGAGCATTTTTTTAAGGTCTGCGAATAGAAATAGTCGCTGGGGGCCAAATCTGAAGAATACGGTGGATGAGGAAGCAATTCGCATTTCAATTCATCCAATTTTGCCATCGTAACCATTGACTTGTGATACGGTGCATTATCTTGTTAAAGAGCACTTTTTTCTTGTGCATATAGGGCCGTTTCTTTGCGATTTCTGCCTTCAAACGCATCAACTTTATTTATATTCGCTGTTGATGGTTTTTCCCTTCTCAGCATAGTCGATGAAAATTATTCCATGCGCATACCATAGTACAGAGGCCAAAATATTCTCAGCCGACTGTTGTGTCTTTGGTCGCTTCAGGCGGCTTTCACCGGCTGCTCTCCCCTCAGTTGACTGCCGATTTGATTCCGGTGTGTAGTGGTGGATCCATGTTTCATCCATTGTCATATATCGCATGAAATTTTTTTTTTTTTGTTGCGCTTAAAAAGGTCCAAACAGCGCTCAGAATCATCAACACGTTGTTGTTTTTGGTCCAATGTGAGCAAACGCGGTACCTATTTCGAACAGAGCTTTCTCGTGCCCAAATGTTCATTCAAAACATTTTTTTGGATTCTTTTATGTTTTCCAGCGTAACCACCTCATTTGGGTGTCCAAAGCGTTCAGCATCATTTATATCTGTACGACCGCCTCTAAATTCAGTATACCAGTAAATGATGAGTGATTTTCCAGAAGCAGAGTCCCCATAAGACTTATCAAGCCATTGCTTTCCTTGAACTGTATTTTTTCCCATCAAAAAACAGTGTTTTTATCAGCACACGAAGTTTGATTTTTTCCATTGTTTTGAAAATATCAGACGTAGCTTCAGTAAAACCACTGTAACTTGTAAACTAATCATCCAAATGTCATGAAATTTTAACACGTATCGTCTGAAGGTTGGTACTTTCTAAAAATTATATGGATTTTTTAAAAAGGGCGACATCTAGTGTCAAACCAAAAACTTTAAGAGTGACAACGAAGTGAATATTTCGCGAAAGGTGAACCAAAAAAAACACGTAAAAAATCAAGATCGTGTTAATTATTTGACAGCCGTGGTGTTGTGCACAATAAGTTCCGTCCAATTAGACCAACAGTTAATTAAAAGTATTGCTTAAGCAACAGGTAATGAAGATTTGAGTTATGGCAGAAGATAACGCATCATCGCACAATGCAATAACTATTGATAAAGAGTAACCCCAAAAATCGCCCGTTTTGGCACCCTTAAATTTTGATACAGTTTGTATGCTAAGTGATTGTTAATGATGATGGCTTTCTCATGACAAAGTTTCAAGTTGGGTATACATTTGTTTTTTGAGATAAAAGCGTTGGAAGTTACTCTTTTTGCCTTCAAACCTATTTGGATGTATGTTACACAAATGATGTTATACAAAGACGGATTGAAAAGATCGCGGCCTAATCAAGTAAACAAAATAAAATACATACAAAAATATTTTTATTTTTCGACGTAATCTCCACCTAGCTCTATGCACTTCTTCCACCTGCTTCCCAAAGTTTCCACACCTGTTTCAAAAAAAGATTTCTCAAGATCTTCAAAATACTGATTAACTGCAGCTTCGACTTTGATGAAAATTTCTGGCCACCAAGGTGTTTTTTTAGGTTTGGAAACAGATGAATGGCTAAAGGTGGTAAAACAGGAGAATAAGCCGGATGGAGCAGCAGCCATAGACTCAACAGACGTGTGAACGCGAGCGTTATCCTGATGGAACAAAACTTTCTTTTTCAGTAGTCCTGGGAGTTTCTCTTTAATTTCTTGGCGTAAACGACGCAAAAGGGTGCAATAGTAAGTCGAGTTTATTGTTTCGCCTTTCGGTAGATAGTCCACCATAATAACACCTTTAGCATTCCAAAAAACTGACGCCATCACTTTTCCAGCCGGCAGAATTGCCTTCGCTTTCTTTGGGGTCGGTTCACCACATTTTTTCCCACTGTTTGGATTGTTGTTTTGACTCTGGAATATAGTGGTGAGCCTAGGTTCCGTCCATTGTCACAAACCTGTTAAGAAAGTCTTGCGGATCAGCCTCAAACATCTCCAAACAGTCGCGAGAAATCGTGAGTCGAATTCGTTGTTGTTCAACTGAAACCAATCTGGGGATCCATCTAGCGGAAACCTTACAAAATCTGAGTTTGTTGGCAATGATGTTTTGTTATCGTTCATACAAGATGCCTATAGTATCTGCAATCTCCCTGATAGTTAATATACGGTCTTTCAATATGAGATCACACACTTTGCCGATGTTTTCTTCAGTCGTAGACGTCGTGAGCCGGCCGGAGCGAGGGTCATCTTCGATGCTCTCTCGTCCAGGTTTAAATTCTGCAACCCATTTTTTCACAGTGGTATATGACGGAGCAGATTCCCCTAGTGTTGTTTTCATATCATCGTGGATCTCCTTTGGTGTTAATCTTTTTTTAAACAGGTACTTGATGACCGCACCTTGTTCAATTTTTCCATTTTTCCAAAAACTCTGCACTTGATCTCATTAAACTCGTTCTAACCTAGTAACCACAAATTCTTCAGCAACAAAATTTTGCACTGTGACAACCACAGAAAGTATGAACTTATTGAGGGTACCATAACAAAAATATTATAATTATTTTTTGGTGAGGCCGCGAACTTTTGAGTCCATCCTCGTATATAATAAAACAGCCCATTTACATTTTTACACATACACACATAGCGATGCCAAAAGCAAGCCCTATTTTCTAGGGGTGAAAATCTAGCGAAACGAGGTATGAAAGGGGTGCAAAATTGGAATGGTAAAAATACGTCTTGTTTGTTCTGAAAGTTCATATTGGGGGGTTTTTGGAAGTGCTGATATTTAGTAGGGTAAAAATCTGGCTATAGAACTTTATTTGAGAGCGCATATTTGCTTATATCACCCAAAAAACTAAAAGTATACTTAACTCCTAACTTCATCATAAGTAAGTCCTCATCATCAACAATATTTTAACATACAATTTGTATCAGAATTCGAGAGTGCCAAAACGGGCGATTTTTGACCTGTTTTTTGGGTCAAAATGAAAAGATGACAATTCGACAGGCACTGTTTGCGCCAGAACACAGGCTCACTTTTTCCTGTTCCCCCAGCCGAAGTGACAACTCCGTGCACACCGTCTTGCATTCATGAAGGTTACTGGTCGTCTTGAAAAATATCGAGTATAACAAGTATTTTGAAGATTGGAAAAAATGTTGGCATAAGTGTGTTACACTGGAAGGAGACTACTGGTTTATTTAATCATTCTTCTTTATTTTTTAACTCAGCTACAAGTACAAATTTATTTCCGAAATAACTATAATACTTATTTACTTTTTAATACCATTCCATTTTCCATCTTTTACTGGTCATTATATGTATATTTACTTAAGTAAAGAGTGTTTTTTATAGAGGTATAAAACTTTAAGTTGGCAACACTTCTTTAACTGGCGGCCATTTTGTCAGCTGTCAAGTGATTTATGTTTAGTTTGGTTTGGCATTTCAACATGAATAGACTGACGCCTGAACAACGCGTCCAAATTGTGCAAATTTATTTTGAAAATCATGGTTCTGTTCGAAATACGTATCGCGCACTACGTCCATTTTACGGTCAACATAATCGTCCATCAGAGCAATTAATTCGATTAACTATGGAACGTTTTCGCACCACGTTTACTCTAAATGATAATACGCATCCACAGAGACGTCGTACAGTGCGTACAGAAGAAGTCATTGCTGCTGTAGAGCGTAGAGGAAGACCCGAATCAGTCTATCCGCCATCGTGCACAGGAATTGGATATGTGTCCATCCACTTTATGGAAGATTTTGCGGAAAGATCTTGGTTTGCGTGCTTACAAAATCCAACTCGTGCAACAATTGAAGCCACACGATCACCTAGCAAGGCGTAGATTCGGTGAATGGGCCCAAGACAAGATTGCCGTTGATCCCGATTTTCATAAGCGAATTTTGTTTAGCGATGAAGCTCAGTTTTGTTTGAATGGATACGTCAATAAACAAAACTGCCGTATTTGGAGTGATGATAATCCTCAAGTGTATGTTGAGACACCGTTACATCCAGAAAAACCGACTGTTTGGTGTGCTTTATGGGCTGGTGGAATCATTGGTCCGTACTTCTTTAAAAACGTTGCTGGTCAGAACGTTACAGTCAATGGTGACCGCTATAGAGCCATGATTACTGACTTTTTCGTTCATCAATTGAACAACCATGATGTGCAGGAGCTGTAGTTTCAACAAGACGGCGCAACATGTCACACAGCTCGTGCCACAATTGATTTATTGAAGGAAACGTTTGGTAACCGCATAGTTTCACGTTTCGGACCCGTGAATTGGCCTCCAAGATCGTGCGATTTAACGCCGCTAGACTATTTTCTGTGGGGATATGTGAAGTCGCTAGTCTACGCCGATAAGCCCGAAACGATTGACCACTTGGAGGACAACATTCGCCGCGTTATTGCCGATATACGGCCACAAATGTTAGAAAAAGTCATCGAAAATTGGACCTCCAGATTAGACTACGTCCGAGCCAGCCGTGGAGGTCATATGCCAGAAGTCATATTTAAATTATAATGCCAGAAGATGCCAACGGTATTATTTCCATTCCATTCACTACCTCTCTGGGAGTCCCACAAGGCTCTGTACTCAGCCCCACCCTTTTTAACATCGCCCTTAGTACACTCTCAGAACACATTGCCCCCAACATAAAATGCAAAATATTCGCTGATGATATCCTCATGTACATCTCCTCCCCTTCCTCTTCAGATTGCACCAGATTGTTGCAACGCTCCGTTAACTCACTATCCGCCTGGGCAACCAAACACGGCTATATTTTCTCTCCTCATAAATCTTCATCCGTTCATTTCTGCAAGAAGAAATGCTGTCCTAGAATGAATCCGCTAACCATTGCAAACATCTCCATCCCCTCAGCAGACCAACTAAAAATCCTAGGCCTAATATTCGATTATAGACTCACCTGGAAACCTCACATACAATCCCTTAAAACCAAATCTTTCTCTGACATCAATCTCATTCGAATGCTCTCTGGCGCGACCTGGGGCGCAGACTTTCATTCTCGCTCTCATCTATACAAGTCTCTTATCCTTTCCAGAATCAACTACGGCAACTTCATCTATGGCTCCGCAAGCCCTCATGTCAAGAAACCTCTTGAAACTATACAAAATTGCTGTCTCCGACTGGCCACAGGCGCATTCCGAACCACCCCAATCACTAGCTTACAGTGCATCGCATCCACTCAGTCACTCCAACTATCTCGCCAACTCTCACTGTTAAAATTTTACTCAACTTCCCTACATCGACCTCATACCAGATCCTCACTCAACCTGGTCAATGTCCACAGACCAAACATTACATTCCCCACTGATTCTATTCCCCCACAGAATCAACAAATTACTCATCCAGCACAATATCTCCCCCCCTTATTACAACTACCCCCTCCAAACCACCTTTCCTCCCTGGCTCTCCCCTCTCCCCAACATTGATCTAACTTTGCACTCCTATAAAAAATCAGAACATTCAAACATATTCTTTAACAAGCTCTTTCTTAACAGACTATCCAATATCTATCCCAATCATTTACTTTTCTTCACAGATGGATCAAAGACAGAAAAGGGAGTTGGGGCTGCCTTCTTTTTTGATAATATCGTCCAAATGTTTAAATTACCTAAACATATCTCTATTTTCTCCACAGAATTGTTGGCAATAAAGGAGGCTATCAGATATTCCCTCCAAGCAAACATCCAACAACCAACTCTCATAATTTCTGATTCCCTAAGCGCTCTCAAAGCCATCAATTCTAGAAATCTCAATTTCAACTATATCAGGCAAATTCTGGATCTGATGTACACGGCCACCTTGAAGAAACGTACCATATCCTTGCTTTGGTTGCCCAGTCACATAGGCAACCCTCATAACGACAGAGCGGATTATCTTGCTAAACTTGCCATAGAAAGGGGCAGTATGAACATGGGAGAGAATCACTACTCTGATTTTAACATCTTCATAAAACACCTACACAGCTCTCTCTTCCAACTCAAATGGGACTTGGAAGATCCCAACAACAAATTATGGTCCATCAAAACCAATGTATTCCTCCCCTTAACTCCACAGAATTGAACCGAAGACATAATGTAATAATGAGAAGACTGGCATTGGGACACACCTACTCCACGCATGTACACCTATTAAAGAGAGGTCCCCCTCCACTCTGTCCTAAATGTGACTCCCCCTTATCAGTGTTACATCTAATCGAATCCATTCAACATCAAAACTTGAGAGACACCCACGGCATCCCATCCAACATCACCATCCTCATAAAATCTTTTGTCCCACTTAAAGAAAAGATAACCAATTACTTAAAAGAATTCAACTTCATAGTCTAATCTATTTATACCAAACTAACTCTAGTGGGCGCTAAATGATCTTAGCTGTCGACGCGCCCTGCCCAACAGAAACAAACAAACAAACAAACAAAGTTCTATACCTCTATAAAAAACACCCTTTACATGGTATGTATTAATAAGGATGAACGTAGGTAGAGGTAGCTATAATTTAACATTTAATTTCATTTATCCTGCGTTTCATATATCCCGTTTGACATATATTTTCACCTTAACAAAACAAATGAATTAGTTTTTTTTACAAAGAGTTCTGCCAATGTGTATACATTTTGTGACTTAATTCAAACATACTATTTAATTGATTGAAACAAAATGTTTGAACACGCAAATCTAGACAAAAAAAAAAGCCATCTGGGTCACAAAATAGAAAACGAAAGGCCGAAAAAGAAATAATAACCGGTCAAGTGCAAGTTGAACTTGCGCAATTAGTGTTCCGTACGTTGATTGCTTTTCAAATAAAAAATTTTGTTACAGATGTATAAAATGATCAGTGACTTCACAAAACACACCCCAAATGAGTTTTCAACAAAGTTTGTTTCCAATCTTTACTGAAATCTGATGACTGAAATTTTTGTTTTTTTTTAAATACCAGAAAAATTATTAAAGGTAATGCACTCGTGATAATTTTCATTCAATCTACACCCCGTGGAAAATATTCCGGAATTTTTTCAAAATTTTTTGATAAGTACTTTTCGAGATAAGGCGCGGGACAGCGATTTTTCGCGATTTTTTAAAAATAATACAAAAAAAAGTACGCGCAAGTATTACATTATATATACATTTTTTACTAGTGTTTTCACAAGCTTTCATTTGACACCACACTCGATGACCTAGTAAAAAATTTTTTTTTCACTTCCGATTTCACCCCCCAAAACTAACCCTTAAGTCAAAATTTAACTCTTAAAACTACATGGCTCTGATGAGGCCATCTATTCCTATATTATTACCAAATTTCAACTTTCTATGTCAGATAGTTTCGGAGAAAATCGGGTGTGACAGACAGACAAACAGACAGACAGACAAACAGACACCGAAGTAATCTTATAAGTGTTCCGTACGGAACACTAAAAAGATTTCAAAAAACAAAAAAGTTAATGAACATAGATAAATATATTACAACAAAAAATGAAGACCAGAACGTTGCGTCTACATCTCAAATGCAAACAGATGTATCCGTCGTGGAGTCTCTGACAAGTCAGGTAACCGTTGAAGAGATTGTGGACGAAGTTTCCAAAAAAAGTGAGGAGACAGGCCGTGTTACAATATCAGACCTTGTTCAAGATGACGCCAATGGCGATTTACAATTTCAAGTTCTAGATAGCACTGAAAAAGGTTTAGACATTAATGTTGTTATCACAAATATATCGGATCGAGCCACTTGGCCGTCTATTCGAAATAGCAAAACAACTGATTATATAATAACTTCTGGCCCAACGCAAACCCATATTAATAATAATAACACAGGTCAACATTTGATCTAAAAAAAAACACCCCGGAGCGGTATGGTCGTTATGGGGTTTTTGGGGTCGTTGATTACGATGAGCGGGTTGGTTAACCTTCATCACATCAGATTCAAGGTCATTTGAAGGTCAAATAGAGAAAAAACCGTAGGAAAAATCTGAAAAATTTCATGTGTATGTTTTTGAGGTCCCTAAGTCCGAATCCATAGTTTGTTTGACCTTACGCCTTTTCCCAGAGGTCATTTGAAGATCAAATAGAGAAAAAACCGTAGGAAAAATCTGAAAAAATTCATGCGTCTGTTTTTGAGGTCCCTGAGTCCGAACCCGTAGTTTGTTTGACTCAAGCCGCCTTTCAGAGGTCATTATAGGTCATTTCATCATCAGTTTATGTTTATTTGAAAAATATGTGTGGTCATTTTGCGTTGTTAAATTTAATTTTGTTTTTATCGTACACTTGCGAAGCATACAGAGGTTAATTTACGGTACATTTTTATTGATTATATCTTATACATATCATTTTACATTTACGTTAATATATCACAATCAAAAATGTCTTTTATGCTGCTCGGTCATTACAAGGGAATTAATATGTGAAATATAAGCTAAATAATGGCAGGTAGACCGATGCAAGCAAATGTTTTAACACTGTTAAAAGGTACTTATTAGTAAAACTTAAAATATTATTCATATCAAAAATAGACTATACAAATATTTTGATTAGTTTTATGACTGTGAAATAGACTTTTAAACTCTAAAAAAAAAATTTGACCTAATTTTTGTACTCTCGATGTTCGTTCCATATATCTAGTAAATTTAAAGTCCAGCCCGACTGTGTTTCTAGAGGTATAAATGAAACATTGTGCGCTATGTTATTTTTAAATTTCGTTTTATTACCAGTCGCTCATTCTGTTGTATTAGAGGAAGAATACCATAATTTTGAGTTGCTATTGCAAAAATTGAATTACGATCAAAACCAGTGGGAACTTTGTGGGGACTTAAAGATATTTACAATATTACTGGGACAGCAATCTGGAAACACTTCCTATCGGTGCTTTATTTGTGAGTGAAATAGTCGGGCCCGAGATGAGCATTATGTGAGGAAAGACTGGCCGTTGAGACAAGAATTAATTCCAGGTGAAAAAAACATCATAGGTCCAAGTTTAATATCAACCAATAAGGTCCTACTTCCACCTCTGCATATCAAACTAGGTATTGCAAAGCAACTTCTCAAGGCCACTAACCCTTCAATATTATGGCAATAGACTAGATTATAATCTAGGTTGTTCGACATTAGAATTATTAATTTGAAATGTATTGGGAATTGAGTTATAAAACGAAATTTAAACATAACATAGCGCACAATGTTTCATTTATACCTCAAGAAACACAGTCGGGCTAGACTTTAAATTTACTAGATATATGGAACGAACATCGAGAGTACAAAAATTAGGTCAAATTTTTTTTTAGATTTTAAAAGTCTATTTCACAGTCACAAAACTAGTCAAAATATTTGTATAGTCTATTTTTGATATGAACAATATTTTAAGTTTTACTAACAAGTACCTTTAAACAGTATTAAAACATTTGCTTGCATCAGTCTACCTGCCATTATTTAGCTTATATTTCACATATTAATTCCCTTGTAATGACCGAGCAGCATAAAAGACATTTTTGATTGTGATATATTAACGTAAATGTAAAATGATATGTATAAGATATAATCAATAACAATGTACCGTAAATTAACCTCTGTATGCTTCGCAAGATAAAAACAAAATTAAATTTAACAACGCAAAATGACCACACATATTTTTCAAATAAACATAAACTGATGATGAAATGACCTATAATGACCTCTGAAAGGCGGCTTGAGTCAAACAAACTACGGGTTCGGACTCAGGGACCTCAAAAACATATGCATGAATTTTTTCAGATTTTTCCTACGGTTTTTTCTCTATTTGACCTTCAAATGACCTCTGGAAAAAGGCGTAAGGTCAAACAAACTACGGATTCGGACTCAGGGACCTCAAAAACATACGCATGAAATTTTTCAGATTTTTCCTACGATTTTTTCTCTAGTTGACCTTCAAATGACCTTGAATCTGATGTGATGAAGGTTAACCAACCCGCTCATCGTAATCAGCGACCCCAAAAACCCCAAAAGGACCATACCGCTCCGAGTGTTTTTTTTAGATCAAATGTTGACCTGTGTAATTATCCGAAGGATAACAACGAACCACATTTCTCCAATTCTCACTACTCGAAAAAACTGGCAAACAATCAAACTATTCCTCGTCGCTGGCTAATGTACTCGGTTTCTAAAGATCGGGTTTATTGTTTTTGCTGCCAACTTTCTGATAGTGGCTCGATCGCCAAATTAATATCTGATATAACGCCTGAAAACACTTGTCTGAAATGTTGAAAACTCATGAGAACAACAGTGCTCACAGGGAATTTTACGTCACATGGATTGATGCTGAAATACAATTAAAGACAGGAAGAACAATAGAATGCAATATTTATTTAGAAAAGAAACTACAAGATGGAATAATGTTTTGACTAGATTGATGCATATTACCCTTTATTTAGTTGAAAATAACATGGCATTCAGTGCGCCTTCAGACAAATTATACACGCCGCAGAACGGAAAGTTATGCAGGAGCACTTGCGTTTAGCTATGAAAGGCAATATTTCCGTCCATTATTGCGGAAAAGACATACAAAACAAATTAATAGAGCTGATGGGTGAAAAAGTAAAGTCCGAAATCATATCGCGAGCCAAAAAATCTAAATATTATGCTGTTATAGCTGACTGCACCCCGGACATTACTCATGTAGAACAACTTTCATTGACAATCCGATCTGTTGATTCATCATCAGATGAAAATTAAATAACTGTAAAGGAGCATTTCATAGAATTTTTAACAGTTTATGATTCGACTGGTGCAGGACTGAAGTTATCATTAATGTTTTAAATAAACATGGACTTGAATGTAGAGGTCAGGGGTATGACAACGGGGCCAATATGAAGGGAAACAATCTTGGGGTCCAAAGAAGAATTCTAGACTTAAACCCCTTAGCTATTTACGTACCGTGTGGCTGTCATAGTTACAATCTCGTACTATGCGATGCTGCTAAGTCATCGGTAAAATCCGTCACTTTGTTTTTGGGGTACTTGAGAGGTTGTTCACATTGTTTTCAGCTTCTATTCATCAATGGAAAATTTTAACCGATCACTTACGATTATATTCTTTGAAAAAACTCAGTTGAACACGTTGGGAACCAAGAATAAGCAGTGTTAAAGCAGTCCGTTATCAAATTAGTGACATTCATGACGCTTTAATTACTTTGGCTATTGAAATTGAAAAAACTGAAGTTCAAATCTCTCATGAGGCTACCACTCTAGCTGAACAGTTAAAAGATTTCAGCTTCATAGTTTCATTGGTTGTTTGGTATGATGTACTTTTCCAGATTAATGTTGTAGATCAGGGATGCTCAAACGGTCGATCGCGATCGACAAATCGATCGCGAGTGCTTTTTGAGTCGATCTCGAGAAAAAAAAAATGCGATATAGAACTATTCACAGATTTTGTTTTAGGAAACTAAAACAAAATGTAATGAATAAACTACTAAAATTTATTCGATCCACAATTAGGCCAGAATAACCTCCTCATCACTTTCTTTTATCGTAATAACCCCCTACTAGCGGCAAAAGGCGGCTTTATCAAAGGAACGCGCGGTACTTGTCAAAGAAAAGCCGCGTTTTTGATTCCCGCCGATTTTTCTAGAAACTTCGGGCGGCGTGTTTGACAGGAACAATCGAGACTTCGTTCGCGCCGATATAAATGTTGCGCCTGCAGGAATAGGAGTCAGTCTGAGTCGTAACTTGAAGGCGATACATCGATACAAAGTTTATTAATAAATAGTCCAAAATGAGTGCGGCGAAGAAAAGTAAAATTTATCATTTTAATAATGATTGGGACGAAGAATTTTTCTTTTGTATAGTAAAGGATAAGTGCATTTGTCTCATTTACCGTGCGTCAGTTGCAATACCTAAGCTTGGGAACTTAGAGAGGCATCATAAAACGGTTCATAAAAACTATGAAAAGGATTTTCCGTCACAGAGTGAATTAAGAAAACGAAAAGTACGTGATTTGATAACTTGTTTGAAAAAAGAACAAACCATGTTCACAAGACCAGCCAAACAATCAAATGCTGCAACGATCGCGTCATTTAAAATATCTCATATATTGGCGAAACACAAGAAACCATTTGATGATGGATTGGTTGTGAAGGTAGCATTTATTGAAGCGGGTGAGACGTTATTTGGAGATTTTAAAAATAAAACAGAGATTATGTCTGCTATTAGAGAATTTTAGTTATCTCGTCCGACTGTCACAAGGCGTGTTGAAGTCATGAGTCAGGACATGGCAGATAAACTAAAACATGATATCATGGAATGTACATACTTTTCTTTACAGTTCGACGAATCCACCGATATGACAGACACTGCCCAGCTGTGTATTTTTATTCGAATGGTATTTAATGACATGTCGGCTAAAGAAGAGTTTTTGACAATGATTCCTCTGAAAGGAAAGACCCGTGGCGAAGATTTTTTTCCACATTTGTGAATTGGAGAGTAAAGAGGGGGCGCCGTAGAAATCTTGCCCAGGGCGTCGGTAGTGCTAAAACCGGCACTGCTTCCAACTCTTTTATCTCAAAAATCATCAAATCATTTTTTCGGGGTCATTGTTCGGAAATTTTTGTTAATCAATGTATATTACATGAGATAAATATTTTTAGGCAATTAAAGCTGGAGACTTAAAAAGTAATTTTAAAGGCGTTGGACTTGGTGATTCTTGGATATCTCCAGTTGATTCTTGTCTTACATGGACACCCTACCTATATCACGTGGTAAGTTTAACAGATTACTCTATTTTGCAAAAAAAACTCCATGAAAGAGCTTTAAAAGTAAAAAATCCATAGTGCAAAAGATGGTCATATAACTGACAACGAACGGACTATCCGGTAATGCCTTAAAAGTTTACCTAATGGACATATTATTTCGACCTTTTGTAAAAAGAAGATGTCAACACTACCACACGACGTCCTACTCTTTATAATAAAGTCGCATTTAGGTATGGACAAAACGAATACACACGTTTGTGAAGAGTTAACTAGCTCACAAATACTACATTCTTTTTTAATATTTAGGGAGTTATAGACACTAAAGGCTACGAAGATCTTAACCAGAAAGCCCTTGACGTTAAGAGGAGAGTGGACAATGGCCAATGGGAAATGGCAACTGACGCTTGGGGAAGTCTAGAATCTTCTGTTGCAATGTATAACGTCGATTTTTATAATATTCTTACAAAAATTACTGAATTTAGAGTCCCAAGGTTATCAAAAAAGGGACGTGATGAACCTAAACGTAAGTATATGAATACAAGTGAGTGTTATGATGAATATATAACACGTAAGCTGAAAAGTTTTTTGTCTAGCTACTTAAAACACATTTTTTTTACAAAATTCGACTTTAGTCATCAATATAGTCTCCTTCAAGAGCGATAAAATCACTCCAACGCTTTTCTAAAATTTCTATACCTTTCTTGTAGAAGGATTTGTCTTTGCCTTCAAAATAGGTCTCAGTTTCGGCGATAACTTCTTCATTGGAGCCAAATCTCTTTCCCGCGAACCTTTTTTTGAGGTCTGCAAATAGATAATAGTCGCTGGGGCCAAATCTGGAGAATACGGTGGATAAGGAAGCAATTCGAACTTCAAATCATGCAATGTACTGCCATCGTAACCATTAACTTGTGACACGGTGCACTGTCTTGATGAAAGAGCACTTTTTTCTTGTTAATTTGGGGCCGTTTCTTTGCGATTTCTACCTTCAAACGCATCAATAATTTTATACAATATTCGCTATTGATGATTTTTCCCTTCTAAGCATAGTCGATCAAAATTATTCCAGGTGCATCCCAAAATACAGAGGACAAAACCTTCCTAGACGATTATGGTGTCTTTGATCGCTTAAGGCGGCTTTCACCGGCTGCTCTCCACTTAGCTGACTGCAGATTTGATTCCAGTGTGTAGTGGTGGATCCATGTTTTATCCATTCTCACATATCGCATGAAAAAATCGTTTTTATTTCTCTTAAATTTAAAAGATACGGTTTATGGGGAATCTTTTTGGCCTGCAGGGGTAGGTTTTTCTTTGGGGCGCAATTTTTTAGAAAAACGTTTGAGTCACTAAATAATGACACCCATGATGTCAACTTGATATCTGATAGACCTAACATCTCCACATCTTCGAATGGGGAAATTGAGCACGGAACAATTTCAACCTCTGCCTCAATAAATGTTTTGCATTTGAATGTCAGAAGTTTGAATAACAAGGTGCTAGATCTTGATATCTTATTAGCGCAAGAAAAACCCGATATACTTTGTTTGACCGAGCACTGGATGCCAGAAGCTGAAATTCAAAATGTGAATGTGTCCTCCTACAGCTTGGTGAATTACTCATCAAGATCTGACATGAGAGGAGGCGGAACTGCTATTTATGCCAAACAGGACTTTAAAAGCCAGAATATTCATACCCATGTACTACCTATTCATAAAATTTTTGAATTTTCTTTGTCTCAATCTGTAATTAAAAAGAAACATTTTATCATTTTAGCTAAGTATAGATCACCTCAAGCTGACCTTGGTGATTTTCTTGGCCTCCTCAATGTTCTGTTGGGTGAGATATATGATCCTGATAAGTTCCTGATCATATGTGGGGATTTTAATATTGATTTTTTAAAACGAAGCGGGAGTCTCACAAGTCTCTTGGAGCTCTTAACCAGCTTTGACTTGAGACCGCATGTAAGTGAGTTCACAAGAGTGAGTGGCACTGGTAATTCCTGTACTGATAATATCATTAGTAACGTTCCGGGTGTGGTATCTTATCAATCTGTAATTACAGATATCTCTGATCACTGTGGTCAAAAAATAGCATTTAATCTATCTCATGACAAACCTAAGGATGTATTTGTCAAGAAACGATTTTTCACCAGCCGTAATATTCTTAATTTTCAAAACCTGTTATCTACTGAGAATTGGGATGATATATTTTATCAAGAAGATCCAAACGTGCAATATGATATATTTAAAAATATCTTCACTCATCACTTTATCATTGCTTTTCCAGTTTGCTCGTCCAGAATAAAAAGTACCCCTACTTGGGTCAATACTGAAATTAAGAACTATACAAATAGGATTAAGGATTTGTATATCTTTTATAAACAAACTAATAGTCAAAATATTTTGAACCAGTATAAAGAAGAGAGGAGAAAATATAAACAATTTATATTTGATTTTAAATGTAGTTTAAATGAAAACATAATGGCAAATGTGAAAACAAAAATAGGGCAATGTGGAAAATTCTTAACAAAGAATGTAATAAAGATACCAAAATAAACAATATTAGATTAAACTCTGCCGATAATTCAATGATTGAAGATCCAATAAATATCTTAAATACCTTTAAAGATCAATTTAATCTATCAAGTAATATTCACTACAATGCAAACAACTATGACTCTGAAGTTCCCAAGAACCCTCATTCGGTGTTTCTTAAGCCTGTGGATGAAAATGAGTTATTCAGAATCATAATGGCTCTGCCTAATAAATACTTCAATGGAATGGATGAAATTCCTATATTTCTATTAAAACACATTGCTTGCTACATTAGTAAACCATTAACATTTATAATAAACAACTGCTTTTCAGTGGGAACTTTCCCAGATTCTCTTAAAATGGCGAAAGTAGTGCCCAATTTTAAAAAGGGTGATATTCATGATCCGACAAACTATAGGCCAGTGTCTCTTTTGTCGGCTGTGTCAAAGGTGTTTGAGAGATCAATTTACAACAGATTATTGCCCTTTCTTTTACAGTGCAATATTCTCTCACCAAACCAATTTGGTTATTTACCAGGAAAATCCAAGGAGGTGGCTATTTATCAAGCCCTCACGGAAATTATTATGAAACTTGACAGAAATGAGAGAGTAGCCGGCCTGTACTTTGATCTCCCAAAGGCTTTTGATACCATAAATTTCACACTGCTATTCATTAAGCTAGAGAGATATGGGGTGAGGGGAGTGGCCCTGGGGCTTCTGGAGTCATATTTACAAAACCGATCCCAGTCAGTGAATGTTAGGATTAACCTCTGGGACTATTTCTCAGACCCTATCAGCATGTGTAGGGGTGTACCACAAGGATCGATACTAGGTCCATTGCTTTTCTTGTTGTATGTGAACGATTTACCGGACTATCTGCTGCGGCAGCAGGATGTGGATGGTCTAAGCTCAATAGTGAATGTGCTCTTATTAGAAGACTTAGATATATTGTATCATCAAATAGCATACAACTTTTCTATTTTGCTTATGTTCAATCCCAATTAAACTATGGGATTTCTTTCTGGGGAATTTCAAGATTTGCTAAGGATATCTCTAGGGCACAAAAGAGAATTGTGAGATGCATGCGTCATTTACATCCTCTAACGTCATGTCGACCATACTTTATTGAAATGGGGTTACTTACGGTCCCAGGTCTCTACTTTATGGCTTTGCTCACCTTTGTTAAGAAGAATCCACCATTTTTCTTGACAAATAGGGATGAATATGCTCCAGATATGGCAATCACGACTAGAGGTAGAAACGAATTACTCGCCCTACCATGCTACTTCTTTCTTTGAAAAAGGGCCATATTTTAAATGCATAAAGGCATATCGGCTTCTCCCCATTGGAGATTAGGAACATTGAGGGGGTTGAGAGATTTAAAAGGGAAGCAAAAAGGTTTGCTCTCTCAAAATGTTTCTATTCTTTTAATTTTGATCAATAATTTTTAGTTATCAATAGTTGTAGGATTTTGTCCTCTGTACGGTGTCTTATATTTTGTAGGCTATATGCATATATTCTACTTTTTTATGACGTTGCTTTTTTACGTTATGTAATCTTGATGGCAATAAAGGAGTGAATAAATAAATAATTAAATAAACAGGTCCAAACAGCGCTCAGAATCATCAATACGTTGTTGTTTTTGGTCCACTGTGAACAAACACGGTACCCATTTCGAACAGCGCTTTCTCATACCCAAATGTTCATGCAAAAATAAACCAGCATGTTCTTTTAATATCTTTAAGGTGTCAGCTATCTCACGCAATTTCACTTTACTGTCATCGAAAACAATTTTGTCGATTTTTTCACTGTTTTCTGGTGTAACCACCTCATTTAGGCGTCCACAGCGTTCAGCGTAATTTGGGTACGGCTGCTTTTAAACTCAGTATACCAGTAAATGATGAGTGATTTTCCAGGGATAGAGTCCTTCTAACACTTATCAAGCCATTGCTTGAACGGTTTTTTTTGCCATCAAAAAACAGTGTTTTAATCAACACACGAAATTCGATTTTTTTTTTTCATTGTTTTGAAAATATAAAAAGTAGCGTCACCAAAACCACTGTAACCTATAAACTAAACCTCGAAATGTCATAAAATTTTACTTCTGGTACTTCTTAAAAATCATATGGATTTTTGAAAAGGCCGACATCTATGTGTCAGACCAAAAACTTTTCAGCCTACGTATTAAGAGTAGGTAAAATAAATGTCTGATGATGATACTGCTCGGTTACACAATGATTTAAGTTATCTTTATGCCTAATTCGGTACGCGGTAAGTAATGAATAACATTACATACCGGCACACAGTGTGTCGACTAGTACAAGTTAGCTGGACAAAATTATTTTTTCACTTATTTCAATTGTTTATGTATATTCTAGGCATATTAAGTTATTTTAAGAAAAAATTCATCGCGTTGGTTTTTTTTTATGGGCGTGGCTAATTTTTTCCCCTAAATTAGTCAGCTACGCAGACATATTTAACGATAACTCGGGAACAACTTGTCAGATTTTTATAAATAAAACATTAAAAAATGCGTAACAAAATTTTATTAAAGTTGATTGAATATTATTTTATTCTATCTTTTATCGTTTTGGAGTTATTTAGAAATTAATGGAGAGAAAAAAAAATTTTTTCGTGTAAAATTCATTATTTTTTTCCGTAAAAAAGCGCAATAACAAAAGAAAAACAAAATATTATACATTTTTCTGACAGCTGCGTATCTGGAAAATAAAATAAGGTATTAATCATGAAAATCGGTTAATAAATGTGGGTTTTATTCATAATTTACCGCAGGTACTCAATATCGATAAAATTTGTGTAATACAGCCACCCTTGCATATCGCGGTAGGATTGCATCAGCTTAGCAGGTAGATAACGGAACTAAAAGGCCAGGGTATTTTGTATGGTTATTAGAATTAAAAACCGGTCAAGTGCAAGTTAAACTTGCGCAATTAGTGTTCCGTACGTTGATTGCTTTTAAAATAAAAAAAAAATGTTGTTACAGAGGTATAAAATGATCAGTGACTTCACAAAATACACCCCAAATGAGTTTTCAACAAAGTTTGTTTCCAATCTTTACTGAAATCTGATGACCTTGAAATTTTTGTTTTTTTTATATACCAAATAAATTATTAAAGGTAATGCACTCGTGATAATTTTCGTTCAATCTACACCCCGTGGAGAATATTCCAGAATTTTTTCGAAATTTTTTGATAAGTACTTTTCGAGATAAGGCCCGGGACAGCGATTTTTCGCGAATTTTTAAAAATAATACAAAGAAAAGTGCGCGCAAGTATAATATTATATATATATTTTTTTACTCGTGTTTTCATAAGCTTTCATTTGACCCCACACTCGATGACCTAGTAAAAAAAATTTTTTTTCACTTCCCACTTCACCCCCCCAAACTAACCCCTTAAGTCAAAATTTAATTCTCAAAACTACATGGCTCTGATGAGGCCATCAGTTCCTATATTATTACCAAATTTCACCTTTCTATGTCAAATAGTTTCGGAGAAAATCGGGTGTGACAGACAGACAGACAGACAGACAGACAGACACCGAAGTGATCTTATAAGTGTTCCGTACGGAACACTAAAAATTATAATACAGTGTCTTTCATTTAGCTGCATTTCGCTTACCTGTATTTTTTGTCCAGCTGCACAAAACATTGTATAACAAAAACAAAATAGTCTACGTATGTGCACGAATTTTTCTACAAACTTGAATGTGCAACTAAATGAAAGACACTGTATTATTATTTTTAATAATAACCAGATGAAAAATCATTTATTGCATTTGTCAATTAAAAATAAAACAATTAATCCATATTACTTAGTTTTATTGACACAAAAAGGATAAACTCAAATATTACCTGCCTTTCAGGTAGGTAACTTGTGCATTATACATACATAAGTAGTTGGTATTTTAAAATGTTTTTGATTTTTTTAAGGTACATATTTCTTGCTGTTCGGTTCAAAAAAGAATTGTTTTTGAAAATTCCAGTTAAAAATTGTTTTTGTTTAATTTTAAAATAAATGTTATAAATGCTCTGTAATAAATTTAGCATAATGACACTGACTGTAATTATATGTAAAATAAAAATACTCATTTATTGATAAAGAAAAATTTACAAGTCAAGGTTTACATGCTTAGTACAAGCACTACATAACTAAAAATAGTAGCTGAACCTAATAATCATCATCAGAGTCTTCTGATGAGTCGTTTACTGTATAATCGTCATCATTTTGTGGCATTGCGCGACAATATAATGACGATTCCAATCTTGACTCTTCTATGCTAGGGCTTACAATTAACTTTAATACATCTGTACATATTTTTTCCGGCTTTTTTTTGGGAATCTCTCGAAGGCTATTGATCAAAGGATCAGATGTTATAATTAACATGCACAGTAAGTCTCTATTCGTGGCAACACGCGAGCACTTACGGGTGTTGTACTCCCTAAATCTGCGGCAATATTTGTTCCGTGCTTCTTGAGCCTCTTCGGAAAGCTGCCCACTTGGAAGCAATGCCGCTTTGATGACTTCTGTGCTGTGAATTAATATTTTATGCACAGTAGCAGGCATACAGTGCCACGAATAGAGACTAAGATAATTTTTTCTGGTTTCAAGACAAAATTTTTTGAATTCAACTAAGTTTATCTCGAATCCAGAAGACAATGTTCTCAAAATAACATCAAACTTTTTTATAATTGTAACATCCAACCCTGTAATCTGAGCACTCATCTCAGCATTCTTAAAAAAGCGACGGGCTGTATTTCCATCATTTGAAGAACCAAATCCTGGCTTTGGTTTATCTACAATGAGTCCCATCTCGTTCTTAAATTTCAATTTGATTTCCTTGGAACGAACCTTGATATCTGCTTTGTCTTCGTTGCTTCTAACCTGCCATTTCTTAATATTCAACTTGTAACTGATATGTAAAAGACATTCGAAGCAACGAATCCAAGCAAGAAGTGTAGATAAACCAAAGCCAAAATGTTCTTGATTGCTGTTAAACATCGCGGGATCATCGTTCATCGTCTTGGGGGGGCACCACAGATGAAACACTTTTGGGATGAACTAGTTTCCGTTAAGGCGTTACACACCTTTCCGTCTGTCATTGTCAGCAAAAGTTCATGTTTTACAGAGATTTGAGAATCACCAAAGTTGATAACTGTTGGAAGAAGAGCATTAACTTCTTCCCACAATCTATTTGTCCCCACTAACGTGAAGTCGTTCGTTTCTTTGGCAAATATAAATTTGATTGGGCGACAATACAAAGTTGATGAAGGCCGAGGATTTTGCCAAATAATTTTGGACCCATCATATAACTTAAGGGGAACTAAAGAAAATGCGAAAAGAAACTCGTCCGTATATTCAGTGTTCTCAAATCTCTGTTTGTATGTGCTGTGCCCAGAACTTCCATCACATCCCCATTTACTAACAAGTGTAAACGATGAACTTGTTGGGAGCACACTGCTGATAACTTCATTCTATGCTAATACTAGACGTTCCACTGTTTTATTTAATAAGGCTTGCAAATTTATTTCAGCACGAGTTTCTGTTATAGCAATGTGCTCCTCTGCAGGGTAACAGGCCTGTTTGGACTTTTTTAAACTAAAATATGACGGAAACACATTATGCCCCACCTTCATGGACCACTTCCTAGTTTGTTTGTAAGAATGCGTTGTTGACTTAGAATCTATATAGTAAGCTAAGGCTTCGTCACTACTTAATTGCCTAGGATTAACGGAACTGGTATTTTTAGACTTAATAATATTATCTGGGCTCTCACTAAAGTCTCTAATCACATTGGCAATTTTCCTTTGCCCTGCTGAACGCACAGCAATTTCGGCAGCAGTCACCAATTCACTGACACTTCGGGATTCTACGAGATCCACGACGCGACGTTTCTTCGTCTTAAACGACGATTCCTCGAAATCTTTGCGAGGTCTTCCTGCAGGAGTCACATTCTCACTTGATGTTGAAGGTTGTGGCGCAAAAGAACTCGCAGTAAACTGTATGTCTGCTTCATCCAACCAATTCTTATTTTTAATTAAAAAACGCTCCTTCGACTTTCCTGAAGCCAACCATTTGGCACCAAACTTATTAGACAAGTTGGATATCTTCAACTTTATTTCTTTTTGGCTGCTTTCACTAATGTCACCAAAGTTTTTTTTTTTTTTTTTATTGGTCTAGCACACGTGCTGCAGGGAAGTCCCTAAAACGCTCCAGGAGCGGCACGAGTGCGGAAAAAGCGATTCACGTTGTTCTTGAATCGCTGTAAATTGTACTCGGTGGGAAACACAGCGCTGGGCAAATTATTCCAAAGGGATGATGTTCTCCATATAAAAGATTGCTTGAAAAGCATCGTACGCGGAGTAACAAGCTGAACCTCATACGGATGCGAAGCACCAGCGCGACGTGTATTTCTAACATGCACCGCTTTGGGAGGAATTAAGCGGGCTACATCCTTCGAACACTTTCCATGAAAATACTTGTAGAACAGACTCAAGTCGCCAACCGTTCTTCGATGTTCCAGCGAATCAAGGCCGCCGGTCAATTCCGGGTCCCCAATCAGACGGACCGCTCTTCTCTGAACAGAATCCAACAAATGCAGTGTATGTTTGGGAGCGGAGCCCCAAACGTGGGAGCAGTATTCCATATATGAGTTATACTACAGGTCACCAAAGTGAAATTTTGAAGAAAGAAAGTCATATACACGCGAGTTTTTTTTCATTCCTCGTGTGTTTCAACCACTCCTCAAAAAAGGCTACCCTTGAAATAGAGTAAACGTGTTCTGGAAAAAAAGAAAAAAAAACATGTTGTACTGAAATGTGCTAAACAATATGTGTATTTTTACGAAGAATAAAGTTATTTCTGTGTAATATCTAAAAACTAGCCCGGATAGAGGTGAATGTCTGTATATTCTGAACTTTCAAAGTTTTTTAAAAAAAAAAAAAAAACACGCTAAAATATATAGGCTATTTAAAAAAAATACTAAAAATTCAAATTAATAGATTCTGATTAAAAAAATACATTAAAAAATAGTACTTACCCTCAGTATTAATATTCATCACAAAAAACTTTCACAATATTACAATATGTCACTATAAGATGTGCAGGAAAGTGTCGCTAAATTGCAACTGATTGATTGAAAGAGCTGCATTAAACTCATTACCTGACTTCTGACGCTTATGACTGGCCACTTGCAAATTTGATAAACAACCTTTTCTCGGAATTCGGGGTTTGGTGGTGTTGTTTACGTTTTGCAAATCAGATTTCCTGGAAATCATAACATGAATTTTGTCCACCTAGCATGTTTATTCTACGCGACACACTGTGCGGCAGCCGCATATTTAGTGAACGAATTATAAATCTCATAAAAAAAATATTTATTTTGCAGTAGCTTCAGACCTAAATGAGGGTGATTTCACTCTAATGGAAAAAGTTCGAGAAGCATTAAATATTAGCAACGAATGGGGAGCAACTAGTGATCCAGTTTTTTCATATCTAACAGGTGACTTTATGAAACCAGTAACAGATGTCGTAGAGAGACTTCTCAATGAAACGGACATAAAAGTTGCTGTATACAATGGACAATTGGATTTGATTGTTGATACACCAGGTAATGTCAAATTTCACAGGAAAAAATTACAACTGCTAATAATCATAATAATAATAATAACCTTTATTTTTTATTTACAAACAGATGGACATATTCTTTATTGCTATAAAGATATTTAAACTTCTTGTAGGAACCATAGACTGGGTGGATAGATTAAATTTTAAAGGTTCCGAACAATGGGAATCGTCTGTCAGAGACAGTTTTACCGTACACGGAACCTATGAAGGTTATGAAAAAAAAGCAGGAAATCTAGCATTTTATTGGGTACTCAGATCTGGTCATATGGTAAGTTATTATTATTAGACATTATTTAAAAAACACTGTTAGCACTTTGCTTATGAATGTACTACTTATTGTCATAAAAATATACTAATATGAGATGCATTCAAGTTTCCAAGGTCTTCTAAGCTTTTTGTAAGAATCTACTTATATCATAAATTTTTTTATAGCGTCATTACTACGATTTCGTCGCCGCCGAGAATGGTTCTGTCGGGTCCACTTTTACTGACGCGAACGTAATTCGACTGCACCACGGAGAGCGTCCTCCGCCTCTAAAAAAAACTAAAAATCATTAGGAGCTAGGTCAGATCAATAAGTACCATGAGACACCACTTCAAATCGAATTTCCTGAGTTGGGCTCATTTGATGAACAGAAATGTTGTCCTGACTGGAAATCTGAATGTCACCATTTTAAATATCAAAATGCTTCTCATTCTACCGGCAGCTAGATGGATTCTGGGAGCTGTACGATGCTGCCATTTTTCTCGCGCATTCACAAAAAGTGTATTTTACGAAATACATCTTTCTATTTACTTCTAGTCCCAAAAAAGATGTTCGGAGACCTTAGAACTTGAACGCACCTCCAAATATGATTTATTTTTAGGTACCAGCTGACAACCCTAATGCAATGTTATATATTTTGCAACAAGTGACGGATAACTTCAAAGTGTAAATACGGAGTTAATTAATAAATTGAATACCTACTTACTGTGTTTTATTAACAGTGGTTTCTGCATATAAACAAATTTTATATATATATATATATATATATATATATATATATATATATATATATATATATATATATATATATACACGAGACTGGTTTGAAAAGTCCGTACAAAGTCCGAGAGATCGCACCACCGGCGCGTATCGAGGTCATGTTTAGTTAGTAGCATCTCTTGAATGAACGCACACCAAGTTGCAGCCATATTGGTCTATTTCTTTGTGTTTGGCATTCGTGTGAATCAAGGAAGTCGAGTGATTTTTAAGAAATGGACGAAAAAGAATTTCGTGTGGTGATTAAACATTACTTTATGAAAGGCAAAACGCCTCAGGAGGCTAAAGAGAAGCTTGATAAACATTATGGTGACTCTGCACCGTGAGATTGCTAGTGCTGTGGGCATCTCGACTGAACAGGTACATAATATTTTGCATAAACATTTGGACATGAGAAAGCTATCCGCAAGATGGGTGCCGCGATTGCTCACGCTTGACCAAAAACGGAATCCTGTGAAGTGTTGCAAGGATGGTTTGCAGCTGTTCCAGAAGAATCCGGAGGACTTTAAGCGTCGTTTCGTCACTGTGGATGAAACATGGATACATTACTATACTCCTGAGACCAAACAACAATCTAAACAATGGGTTACCAAGGGGGAATCTGCACCAAAAAAAGCGAAGACCGTTCCTTCGGCCGGAAAGGTTATGGCGACTGTCTTTTGGGATTCGCAAGGGATAATCCTCATCGACTATCTGGAAAAGGGTAAAACTATTACAGGTGAATATTATTCATCGTTATTGGACCGTTTGAAAACCGAGCTGCAAGAAAAACGCCCGCGATTGGCCCACAAGAAAGTCCTTTTCCATCACGACAACGCACCAGCACACACCTCAGCAGTTGTGGTTGCAAAATTAATGGATTCCAACTCGTTTCACATCCCCCCTATTCTCCAGACTTGTCTCCCTCGGACTACTATTTGTTCCCCAATTTGAAGAAATGGCTGGCGGGACAAAGATTTTATTCAAACGAGGAGGTGATTGCGGACACTAATGGATATTTTGCAGACTTGGACAAATCCTATCATTCGGAAGGGATCAACAAACTAGAACATCGTTGGACGAAGTGTATAAGCCTAAAAGGAGACTATGTCGAAAAATAAAAAAGGTTTACCCCCAAACACATAAGTAGTTTTTATTTTTGCACGGACTTTTCAAACCAGCCTCGTATATATATATATATATATATATATATATATATATATATATATATATATATATATATATATATAACACCATAATTTAGAATTATAGTAAAACTGTAGATCCCTTGGTTAAAAGATCCTAAATCATTATGTTGGGAGTAAAATGTAATGTAACTAACTTTTATTAAAAAATATTTTCTGCAACCATCATCTTCAATCTAAATTTATGACATTGCGACTTACAGACAGCCCTGAAGGCAATGAGCGCATCGACGTTTAAAAAAAGAAACACTACTGAAAAAATGGTAAGACCCGAGCATTCAGGTGCAGAGGCACTACTTTCAAGGTTATAAGAGTCACGCAGTCTAAGAGTAACTACTTGAGATTGTATAGCGTTTGTTTGCAATATATATATATATATATATATATATATATATATATATATATATATATATATATATATATATATATATATATATATATATATACGAGGCTGGTTTGAAAAGTCCGTGCAAAAATAAAAACTACTTATGTGTTTGGGGTAAACCTTTTTTATTTTTCGACATAGTCTCCTTTTAGGCTTATACACTTCGTCCAACGATGTTCTAGTTTGTTGATCCCTTCCGAATAATAGGATTTGTCCAAGTCTGCAAAATATCCATTAGTGTCTGCAATCACCTCCTCGTTTGAATAAAATCTTTGTCCCGCCAGCCATTTCTTCAAATTGGGGAACAAATAGGGGGGATATGAAACGAGTTGGAATCCTATTTCCATTAACTTTGCGACCACAACTGCTGAGGTGTGTGCTGGTGCGTTGTCGTGATGGAAAAGGAATTTCCTGTGGGCCAATCGCGGGCGTTTTTCTTGCAGCTCGGTTTTCAAACGGTCCAATAACGATGAATAATATTCACCTGTAATAGTTTTTCCCTTTTCCAGATAGTCGATGAGGATTATCCCTTGCGAATCCCAAAAGACAGTCGCCATAACCTTTCCGGCCGAAGGAACGGTCTTCGCCTTTTTTGGTGCAGATTCCCCCTTGGTAACCCATTGTTTAGATTGTTGTTTGGTCTCAGGAGTATAGTAATGTATCCATGTTTCATCCACAGTGACGAAACGACGCTTAAAGTCCTCCGGATTCTTCTGGAACAGCTGCAAACCATCCTTGCAACACTTCACACGATTCCGTTTTTGGTCAAGCCTGAGCAATCGCGGCACCCATCTTGCGGATAGCTTTCTCATGTCCAAATGTTTATGCAAAATATTATATACCCGTTCAGTCGAGATGCCCACAGCACTAGCAATCATACGCACCTTAACTCTTCTGTCATCCATCACCATATCATGGATTTGATCAATGATTTCTGGAGTCGTAACCTCCACAGGCCGTCCAGAACGTTCAGCGTCACTTATGCCCATATGGCCAGTCCGAAAATTTTGAAACCACTTATAAACTGTTCTAATCGAAGGTGCAGAGTCACCATAATGTTTATCAAGCTTCTCTTTAGTCTCCTGAGGCGTTTTGCCTTTCATAAAGTAATGTTTAATCACCACACGAAATTCTTTTTCGTCCATTTCTTGAAAATCACTCGACTTCCTTGATTCACACGAATGCCAAACACAAAAAAATAGACCAATATGGCTGAAACTTGGTATGCGTTCATTCAAGAGATGCTACTAACTAAACATGACCTCGATACGCGCCGGTGGTGCCATCTCTCGGACTTTGCACGGACTTTTCAAACCAGCCTCGTATATATATATATATATATATATATATATATATATATATATATATATATATATATATATATATATATATATATATATATTTACAATTAGAAACAAATATTTTCAAGACATATTTACATTATTTCAACAATATTTTTGAAAAATATTTGCTAATTTTTGACTCCTCGAAATATTTCCCCTTTTGCTTTGATGACTGCTGCATATCATTTTGGCATTCTTTGCATCAATTTCATCAAGGTATCAGGGGAGATTTTATTCCATCAAACTTTTAAATACTTCCACAATTGATTTGCCTACGTTGGCCCCATTTTTCGCACATTCCTGTCTATTGCATCCCAAAACAATTCGATAGGATTCTAATCGGGAAATTGCCGTCTCTTTCTTTCTTCACAATGTAATCCTGACACAATTTGCATTTGTGTTTTGGATCGTTATCCTGCTAGAATATGAACCTGCGACCGATAAGTCTTGCACCAGAAAGGAACGCATCATATTGCAAAATTCGGTGATACCGATACCGATCCATAATACCATCAATTTTGACTAAATTTCCTCCCCTTTCACCCGCGAAACAACCTCACGCCATTATTCCTCCACCCCCGTGTTTTATGGTAGGCATTATACACTGTGATAACATTCTTTCTTTCTCTAATCGCCGGATAAATTGTCTCCGTTTCCCGCCAAAGAGTTCAAACTTGGGTTTGTCATGTCCCATGTCCCGTTCTCCTTGGCATCTGTATATCACTCGCAATTTGTCGACTCGAGTGACCATTTTAATGTCTCGCAATCATCAGAGCCAGATTTTCAACGGAAACTTCTTTCGTTTTTGGCAGTTTCACAAAACAATTGAGCCTGTATCAGTGACAAATTACTGTTTGCGAATGGTTAATTTCCAAAAGGACAATGGTATTGATTGCATAGTTTTTATCATAAAATGTCACTAGGAAATTCCATAATTCCTAGAAACTTGAAATGAGTTCTTACTTCAATTGGAATTCTCAGAAATCGCCTCAAAAGGATTACACAGCCCCACAAAAAAAAACTGGGGTATAGTTTTGATGCGATATAGCAGATCCGTAGTATTTTTGCTGCTGATCACGAATCTGACGTCAGAATATCGCCATCACATCTCAATTTTTTTCTAACCTCAAAAAATAGGTAAAAATTAGTAAAAATTAAGAAAAATATACTCCTAAAAAATTGATTCAAGCTTTTTCATGAATCCAAAGATGTATTAATATGTATTCGGACACGCTAAGCTAATATTCATCGGTTAGATTGAGCCATACAATTCTGTTTTCTTTCTAACCTCAATAAATCAGACAGATATAGTGCTTCTCGAATGCAAAAACGAATTCAAATTAAAATTCAACCGATCCTTACCAAATTTGGTACACGGGGATTTTTTGGGTCGCTGATCACGAATCTGAGGTTGGATTTGCAAAATTCAAGATGGCAGATGTTTTCGCGCCATTTTAAACGCCGAGAAAATTCATCGGTCGATTTTTATTCTTCTACCTGCATCCAGGGCATCTCCACGTGGTGACGGTGGGCAACGGTGTTACTCCACTAGCCGGCAGAGTCCCTGGATAACGGCTTAGATGCCGTCATGGCAGGTAGAAGAAAGAGAATTACGATGCAGGGACTCGAAAACCCAGTATCGGCGGTTGGTCAGGGTGGGAAAGCGGGCCCGCAGCCGTCGTCATCCAGCGACCGTAGCTCTTCATGTGTGGGTGACTTGGCTCATGTAGAATATAATGCTACAAGAAAACGGTCTCACGGTACAAGGACTTTTCATAAGTGCGATAAAAAGAGTGATTCATTTTGTTATATTTGCTGTCAACACGTATTGAGTAAAATGGGGTCACCGATAACGGATAAGATTAAAACCTTATATAAGGATTGTTTTAACATTGAAATACAGCACCAGGATACAGATTGGGTTCCCCACATCATTTGCAGTTCTTGCAAAATAATGTTGTACATCAATAAGAAGGCGATTAAATATTCCAGACCAGCAATATGGAATAGACCATACAGTGAAAATGATTGCTACTTTTGTATGAATGTTGTATCTAGGCATAACCGAAAAAATAAAAGCACTATTACTTATAACGCTGTTTCGACAGTAACAAGACCAACTAAACTAATTCCGCCTCCTGAACCACTTGATGCTGATGTTATGGAAACAAATGATTTCACCTTATCAGTTCATGCCGAAAATATTGAGACTGTCGAAAAAGATTCAAACACTGTTACTAATGAATGTTCTAGTGACAGCCTATCATATACTAGTGACACAGATAAAGAATTTCTACCATACAACCGTAAACCAGAACCAATACTCGTATCTCAGTCAGAACTTAGTGATCTAGTCAGAGATTTAGGATTATCCAAAGATGGTTCAGAGTATCTTGCTTCCTTTTTAAAGAAAAGACATTTACTTAAGCCAGAAGCTACGATTTCTTATTATAGAAACAGAGATCAAGAATTTCGAAAATATTTCACAATGGACCAGGAATTGTCACTTTCATATTGTACCGATGTAAAAGGTCTAATGGATGAATTTCAAAATAACTCATACGATCCTGAAGAATGGAGACTGTTCATTGATTCTTCTAAACGGAGCATTAAGGCAGTTTTGCTGCATAATACCAACGTTTACGCTCCCATTCCGATTGCTCATTCCACAGTTATGGAAGAGCAATATGAAAAAAATGAAGCAGCTTTTGATAAAAATAAAATATGCTGATCATAACTGGAAAATTTGTGGAGATCTGAAAATTGTAACAATATTGCTTGGCCAACAGTCAGGGTTTACACTTTATCCCTGTTATAAATGTCTTTGGAATAGCAGAGACAGAGAACGTCATTATAAGAAAAATATTTGGCCAACAAGAGAATCGTTCACTCCTGGTGAAAATAATGTATTGTTTCCACCATTGGTAGATCCAGGAAAAGTTCTTATTCCCCCGCTTCACATTAAGCTTGGACTTATAAAGCAATTCACGACAGCATTAGATACAAACGGCCCATGTTTCAAATATTTGCATAAAAAATTTCCGAAATTTTCTGAAGCTAAAATTAAGGCAGGCGTATTTGACGGGCCACAAATAAGAAAATTGTTTCAAGATTCAATATTTGTTACTAAAATGAATAAAGTTGAAAAAGCTGCTTGGCTTAGTTTTAAAGAAGTCGCAACAAACTTTTTGGGAAATAATAAAAGTCCTAAGGACAAAGAAATAGTCGAGAAAATGGTAAAAAAATTTCAAACATTAGGTTGCTTAATGAATCTAAAATTACATTTCCTGGACTCCCACATCGATGATTTCCCAGATAATCTTGGTGACTACAGTGAGGAGCAAGGGGAACGTTTTCACCAAGATCTGAAAATCATAGAAAATCGGTATCAAGGACGATGGGATGACCATATGCTAGCGGACTATTGCTGGTCGCTAAAAAGAGAAACAAGTCCTCAAAAGCGTTTAGGCAGAAAGCCTTTGAATAGGTCATTCGCGGAAAAAAGAACAAGATACAGCCAAAAAAAGGAAAGTTAGGCGCGGGTCTAACCTTCGCAATTCTAGGGCTTAAAGGTCTACTATTTGAAAGTATATGGTTTAAAAGTCCTGGTTTTGAGTTTATTGGGTCTCATTTTTAAAGTTACAGGGTTATTGAGGTCTATTTTTTGAAGTTACAGGGTGTGGGAGTCTAAGGTTTCAGGATTTAGGGTTTAAGAGTATCAAGTGTGAGGATTCCCCAACTGTATACCAAATTTGGTAGGAATCGGTTGGTTTTCAAAAATTTTGTCCGCCATCTTCGATCCGCCATTTTGAATTTTGCAAATCCGACCTCAGATTCATGATCAGCAACCCAAAAAACCCCCGTGTACCAAATTTGGTAAGAATCGGTGTATAAGGAGCACCTCATCCCTTTGGAATTAAATCATCAAGACTGTGTTTACTGCCAAGTATAACCGACGATTTAAAACTAACTTGAATCGCAACCTCCGCGTACACGCCATTATAGCGTTATAGGGATTCCTCTTCAGTCTATGCACTATGCGCATAAAAAAATACTAACAATTTATATAACTTGCACTAGGAAAAAAATGAAATACTAACGTCCCAGTTACTATGCTATATTTCTAACACTATCAGTTGTATCACAAATGTTTTGACTTCGTTATCGTCTTGAAGACGCTGACCACCCAGGTGCTTCTTCAAGTGCAGGAACAAATGGTAGTCGCTGGGCGCCAGATCAGGGCTGTATGGAGGATGATCTAGAGTTTCCCATTTAAAAGATTTGATGAGATCTTTTGGTCCGATTAGCCACATGTGGACGGGCATTGTCATGCAGCAAAACGATACCCTTACTCAACTTGCCACGTCTTTTGTTCTGGATTGCACGACGCAGATTGTTCAATGTCTCACACTAAGACGCTGCATTGATTGTTTCATTACGAGGCAGAAACTCCACTAGCAATACTCCTTTTCTGTCCCAAAAAACTGTGCACATGATTTTGCGGGCAGAAATTGTTTGCTTAAACTTCACTTTTTTGGGTGATGATGAATGTCGCCATTCCATGGATTGTTGTTTCGATTCTGGTGTGACGTAGGCCACCCATGTTTCGTCACCAGTAACAATTTGGTCTAAAAAATTTCACCTTCATTGTGGTACCGCTCAAGGAAAGTCAATGCACTGCCTAAACGTTGGGTTTTTGTGCAAATCCGTCAACATTTTTGGAACCCAACGTGAACACAATTTCCGGTAATTCAAGTTCTCGGTCACAATGCGATACAAAACACTACGAGAATATTGAGGAAAGCAGTCGCACAATGATGAAATTGTAAAGCGTCTGTTTTCTCTCACCTTTTCGTCCACTTTCTGCACCAAATCTTCATTAACGACCGAAGGACGCCCACTCCGTTCTTCATCATGCACATTTGTGCGGCCATCTTTAAATGCTCTCACCCATTTCCTTACCATTCCATCACTCATAATGTTTTGTCCGTAAACTTCACAGATCTCACGATGAATATCGATCGGTTTTACGCCTTTAGCACTAAGAAATCGTATAACAGCCCGTACTTCACAATCGGCGGGACTCACGATTGTCGGAGGCATCTTAAACACTCAGTAAACAACGTATACAATGAAGAATCAGACTGCAATGGCGTCAGTGCGTAGACATGAGATGTAGGTTACCAGCGCGCATGCGCGGAACGCCGACCGTATCGCTGCGGCGGCGGAATCGCAAAACGGTACTTACTTAAAAAACATGCCTCGTAGATATTAAACCGAGCGCGAAGCGCAATATCTACTATTTAACATATGAAGAACAGAATATATAGTGAATTGTATCACTCTCTTTCCCACAGTGAATATGATGGTCGTAATTTTGGAGTCGTTCAACACTTACAAATATTCCGGGCGACGGTGACACCAAAGCGTTACCCCATCGATTTACCAGGTGTACAAGTATGAAATGCGTAGATAAAAATAAATTTTCATCTACAAAAATATTTAACGTTGATGAAAGTGGATTTTCCACCGTTCAGAAAAAATACAAAAAGTTTTAGGATTAATATTCGAAAGAATGAGACAAAGTCCTGAACTGGGGAATGACACATCTTCTGAGAGTGTTGTCACCATTCCGGACACTGGCTATATTAACTCAAACTTATTTGTAAAATGGATGAAATATTTTAATTTAAATACAACGCATTCGAAGAGCCTGGAAGAGTTGAACATGGCAAAGGCCGTGACAAATTTATAACGAAATAACTGTACCGGATGACACAATATATCACACTTGCTGTTATATTCGACACTTTCTACAATTTTTCCAATTTTTTTTTTTTTCAAAATTGTCCTTGGGCACAAAAAAATTTCCCGGCTTAATTAATAATTGGGTCATTTAACCTGATTCTTTAGCTTTAATTTGGTATTTTTTTGTTCGCTGTGCGACCATTTGTCGCTGAGATATTGGCTATTGAATGAAAAGTCACTTTTTTTTTGATCATCGATTTCGGACATATTAAATTCGGAAGAATGATAAAAAGTGCTGTATTTAAAGTATGCTTCATCGCTTGTTATACATTTTTTCCCATTATTTGGGCAATTTGTGAATACCACGCCAGTAAAAATCTTCCCCTTTTGCTGCGAATCATTCATCGAGCCATTTTTTCACATCTTCGTACGAACCAAAGCGCTGCTCAGCAAGTGCGTGGCGACCCATCGATGCAAACAAGTAGTAATCGGAAGAAGCCAAGTCTGGTAAGTAAGCCGCATGGGGTAGAACTTCCCAGCTGAGTGCTTCCATCGTGTCGCGAACTGGTTTTGCAGTATGTGATGGAGCACTGTCACCAAGAAAAATTACTTTGTGTTGCCTCTTTCGGTATTCTTGCCTTCTTTCAAGCAGCGAACGGTTCAAATCGGTTAATTGTTGTTGGTAACGTTTAGTATTAACCGTTTCCCCTCCCCAGGTTTTAACAGCTCATAATAGACCACGCCCCTCCGGTCCACCAAACACACAGCATCGTCTTTCTGCCAAAGCGATTCGGTCTTGCAGTCGATGTGGATGGTGCGCCTGGGTCTACCCATGATTTTTTGCGCTTGGGATTCTCCACTTTTCATCCCCTGTAACTATACGATGCAAAAACGATTTCCTTTTGTACCGAGCGAGCAAAATGTCACACGTGTTTTTGCGCTTTTCCATTTGCCTGTCGTTCAACTCATGTGGTACCCATCTACCGATCTTCTGAATCTTTCCCATCTCTCGTAGCCGATTGGAAACAGCTTGTTGACCAACGCCCAATTGCTCGGCGAGTTGTTTTTGTGTTTGCGGATTATCTTCGTCCAACAATGCTTGCAATTCCACATCTTCGTATTTTGGGGTTTTCCACGCTCCTCGTCTTCTGCAACATCGAAGTCACCACTTGTGAAACGCCGAAACCATCGTTCACAGGTATCTTGCGATGGAGCATGTTCACCATAAGCTTCTCGAAGTAATCGGTATGATTCAACAGCAGTTTTCTTCAAATGAAAACAAAAAATTAATGCTGTCCGTGAATGCTCTTTGTTCGGTATAAATTTCGACATATTGAACACAACAACACAACACTATGCACACACTTTTCCAATTTATCACTCGTGCACGTCTGACAATCGTTGATGACACGACAAAATGGCGCAGTGTCAAATCTTTATAGCACAAACTGCATTGGTGCACCATTTGTTGTCTGAAATCCGCATTTCATACTTGTGCAACTGGTAATGAAAATTTCACTTTTATTAGGCATAGTTTACTAATAACACAGGGCAACAAAAAAATATTTTTGTTTTGGTGCCTGGGATTTTAGAGCTGATTTTAACTATATTTGGGACGCCAAATCTATACATGCAATCCGTTTTTCTCTATCAGCTCTACTTTTTTAGATACATCAACTTATCTACCAATGTGGTTTTTATTCAGTATATTCATTTATGAGAGTTCTAAAATTATTATATATTCATTAATGTAGGTACAATGGTTTTATTGTCAGTCTGTAATTGAGTAAATTCCAGGTAAATCTATAAATAGTGGAACCATTGCCTATCAGGTACCTGAACTGACCCTTTTAATCACCTAACTCGGGTAAGTCTCGTCAGTTTGTGCGTTCTTACTAATGAGAGTAGATCGAATTCGGCGTGTTATTTTATGTTAAGAAAAGAGTGTTTTTGTGTTATTGAACAGAATTAAAAATGAGTTCAGGTTCCAGTTCAAGAAGAAGTTGTGTAAATCAACCTGATGTGTTTTGCTATATATGCGGAGAATACATGTTTCAACAAAACAGACAAACTATTACTGACTTTGTAAAGCGAGCGTATCTTGGATACTTTGGAGTTAAGCTTGGTGATCAGGACAAAACGTGGGCCCCGCATCTCGTATGTAAAACTTGTACAGAGCATTTACGGCAGTGGACTACCGGGAAAAGAAAATGTCTAAAATTCGGCGTACCAATGGTTTGGAGAGAACCAAAAAACCACTTCAATGATTGTTATTTCTGTTTAGTAAATACTAATGGAATCAATCGAAATAACCGCAGTAAGTGGACTTATCCCAATTTAGACTCGGCAATACGCCCTATCCCGCACTCAGATGAAATACCGATTCCAACATTTCATCATCAGCTACCAGATATCTCTGATGACGAATATTTTCCCTCTGATCGCTCTTCTGATGCTAATAAAAGTTCTGATGCTAATGAAACTAACAGTGACTATGAGGGGACGTCATCAGTTCCTCAACGCTTCAATCAAAATGAATTAAATGATCTCACCAGGGATCTCAATTTATCGAAAAAAGCTTCTGAAGTACTGGCTTCTAGGTTGAACGACAAAAATTTACTGGAACAAGGAACCAAAATTACCTTTTACCGTACAAGAGAAAAAGATCTGCTACCATTCTTTTCTCAAGAAGACAATCTTGTATTTTGTCACGAAATTAGGGGACTCATGAAAGAAATGGGACTTTCTGAATATATTCCAGATGATTGGCGCCTATTTATTGACAGTTCAAAGCGAAGTTTAAAATGTGTCCTTCTACATAATGGGAATAAATATGGTTCAATACCACTAGCTCACTCAACGAAACTGAAAGAAGAATATAATACCATAGCTTTGGTCTTGCAGAAGATAAAGTATTACGAACATCAATGGATGATTTGTGTAGACTTAAAAATGGTAAACTTTCTTCTTGGGCAGCAAAGTGGTTACACGAAATATCCGTGTTTCTTGTGCCTCTGGGATAGTAGGGACAAAACACACCACTGGGTTAGAAAAGATTGGCCTCAGAGAGAAAACATGGACGTTGGGGAAAAGAATGTCATTAACGACGCTTTGGTTGAAAAAGAAAAAATCATACTTCCTCCGTTACATATAAAGTTGGGCTTAATGAAGCAATTTGTAAAGGCTCTTGATAAGAATGGGTCTTGTTTTGCATATATAGGGGTAAAAATGCATCAGTTGAGCACAGAAAAACTCAAAGCAGGGATATTTGACGGCCCACAAATAAGACAATTAATTAAGGATCCTGCCTTCATAAATTCAATGAATCAAGTTGAACGAGAAGCTTGGACATCATTTGTTGCAGTTGTAGAAAATTTTCTAGGCAAACATAAAGCTCAAAACTATGTTGAAATGGTTAACAAGATGCTTAATAGTTTCAAATCCTTAGGGTGCAATATGAGTATTAAAATACACTATTTACACAGCCACTTAGACCGTTTTCCAGAAAATTTAGGAGACATGAGTGAGGAACAAGGTGAAAGGTTTCACCAAGATATTAAAGTTATGGAGGACCGCTACCAAGGAAGATGGGACATGCACATGATGGCAGATTACTGCTGGAGTTTAAAAAGGGACTGTTTAAAAAAACATTCAAGAATGTCGCGGAAAAGAAGCTTTCCAAGTGTTGAGTGACTATTTCATTTCTTCAATGTTTTTTTTTTTTGTTTGTAAGTACGACATAATATTGTATTTTGTATAACTAAAATAAAAATTTCGTATCTACTTTTGTTTACTACACTTACGGATTTGAGTTACAATAATGTAACTTATATCTCTCTAAAATTGTATATCTTAAAAATTTGAGCTCCTAGGTACAAATGAATACGTTATTTGAATTCAGGACATCAAATTGATATAGAATCAGCTCAAAAAACCTCGACACCAAAACAGCTGTTCCGCTGTGTAATAGATACAAGAACGTATAGTTGCCCAACCCCTATCCTTGTGCAAACGGCACGAGAAAATGATTCCACCCCTCTCTAAGACTGCACTATGACCCACGTAGCTAATGCTAAGCTTATCTTATCGCATTTAAGTCGTATTATGAAATAAAAATGGTCGTCCCCGTGATAGCTTGATGGGTGGCGCGGGTCGACCAAAAAGGATGGTAAGCCCCGAGGGATACATTACATGGATTAATCGAATGCCAAATTAAAGGTAAAAATATTGTACTTTTTAATTTTTTTAGTCGTCCAGGTCTCAGTCAGATACAGATAGTATTCTGTGGCCAACCAAATTTATCCAAGACAGTCAGATCGAGCGTTACCCGTTATGACATGATTCTAATGAATTCTAACCATGTAGTATGTCCATAAATAATTGTAGTTTTTAAAAATTTTTGATTTTCATTACTACCGTGATTTTTTACAGCATATTTAGAGCTTAAATCATTGAAATCCATTTGTAAATGAATCTGATTGCAATACATTAGTGTAATAATGACGCTTAAAGTGATTTACATATGGTCTCTGGCCAAATTCTAGGATCTATTTTATTACATTAGGTAACATAAGGAATAAGCATTAATTAATGATAATAGTGAATCAAGTCAGAAAAAAGTTTGCTGCTAGCGCACTCTCTTGCAATACGCTGCCTAAACCGTTAAATATGGAACAATATCATGTAACAAAGAATAGAATATATATAAAATGCAACGTCTCTCTGTCTGTCTGTCCGTTAGTGCTCTTATCACTCGAAAACTACTTTTCCGATATACGCTTTTTTTTTTTAATTCACACATATTATATTATATAATAATAATAATCCCCTCAGGGGCTAGGGGAATTCCGTGATTCTTCTAGAACGGGCATTGACGATCCCGAGGTACCTGAATCATGTTGTGCTGTCTAGCATGCTTTATATGTTATACTTTTATCTATTTAATTTGTACATTTTAGTAGACGATTTTTGGCATGACAGGGGTGAAATTTTGGCATGCAAGGGTGATTTTTGGCTTAATGTATCTTTTGTCACTCATATGATCTTATAAACAAATAAATAACTTTAAATCAATTAGAAAAACATACCCATCTTTTCTTTTGTATATGTCTGAAGTTCTTCAATACATGTATATATGTATATATATATATATATATATATATATATATATATATATATATATATATATATATATATATATATATATATACATATATATATATATATATATATATATATATATATATATATATATATATATATATATATATATATATATATATATACATATATATATATATATATATATATATATATATATATATATATATATACATATATATATATATATATATATACATATATATATATATATATATATATATATATATATATATATATATATATATATATATATATATATATACTAGCCGGGCCCGCGGCTCGGCTCGCGTGGACTTGATTCACTAATGTCGTCACTGCTTATTCCTTAATTTACCCAACGTAATAAAATATCTCCCATTATTTCCCCTTATCTTTCAATATTTCTCCTTATCTCCCATTATCTCTACATAATTTCGATTATCTAGGCTTAACTCTGCCCATCTCCCATTATTTCTCCTTATCTCCCATTATTTCTCCTTATCTCCCATTATTTCTCCTTATCTCCCATTATCTCACCTTATCTCCCATTATCTAGGCTTATCTCGACTTATCTCTCAATATTTCTCCTTATCTCCCATTATTTCTCCTTATCTCCCATTATCTCACCATAACTCCCATTATCTAGACTTATCTTTGCTTATCTCCCATTACTTCTCCTTATTTCCCATTATTTATATTTATCTCCCATTATCTCACCTTATCTCCCATTATCGAGCCTTATCTCGACTTATCTCCCATTATTTCTCCTTATCTCCCATTATCTAGGCTTATATCGAATTATATAGAACATATGTTTAAATTTATAAAAACACGTAAATCGGATAAGTGGTTCTCAAGTGATAAGCGCACTAACGGACAGACAGACAGAAAGACGTTGCATTTTATATATTCTAGATAGAAGATTATAGATAACCTGGCCAGAGAACAAATGTATGAATTAAAAAAAAACACGTAAATCGGATAAGGGATTCTCGAGTGATAAGCGCACTAACGGACAGACACACAGACAGAGAGACGTTGCATTTTATATATATTATATTCTTTGCTACATGATATTGTTCCATATTTAATGCTTTAGGCAGTGTATTGCAAGAGAACGCGCTAGTGGCAAACTTTGCTCCGACTTGATTCACTATTATCGTCACTGCTTATTCCTTATGTCACCTAACGTAATAAAATGTATCCTATAACCTGACCAGAGAACATATGTATGTTTAACAAAAAAGCACGTAAATCGGATAAGTGGTTCTCCAGTGATAAGCGCACTAACGGACAGACAGACAGACAGAGAGGCGTTGCATTTTATATATATTATAGATATTCTTTACTACATGATAGTTCCATATTTAATGGTTTAGCATGTTTAAAAAAAAAGCACGTAAATCGGATAAGTGGTTCTCCAGTGATAAGCGCACAAACGGACAAACAGACAGATATACGTTACATTTTATATATATTATAGATGTAATAAAATATATATCTATAACCTGGTCAGAGAACATATGTACGAATTTAAAAAATCACGTAAATCGGATAAGTGGATCTCGAGGGATAAGCTCACTAATGGACAGACAGACAGACAGAGAGTCGTTGCATTTTATATATATTTATAGATATAGATTATTATTATTATTATGTAACCTGGCCAAAGAAGATATGTATGAATTAAAAAAAAAAAACACATAAATCGCATAAGTGGTTTTCGCGTGATAAACGCACTAATGGACAGACAGACAGACAGAGAGACATTGCATTTTATATATATTATAGATTATAGATCATAGATATTCTCTGCTACATAATATTGTTCCATATTTAATGGTTTAGGCGATGTATTGCAAGGCAACGCGCTAGCGGCGAACTTTTTTCCGACATCATTCCCTATTTTACGTCACTACTCATTCCTTATGCTACCTATCGTAATAAAATATAGCCTATAACCTGGCCAGAGAACATATGTATGTTTTTAAAAAAAATACATAAATCGGATAAGTGGTTCTCCAGTGATAAGCGCACTAACGGACAGACAGACAGACAGAGAGACGTTGCATTTTATATATATTATAGATATATATATATATATATATATATATATATATATATATATATATATATATATATATATATATATATAGTAAAATACACTTACATATACATTAAACAATCCAAATTCATCATTATTTTAAGAAATTTAAAGACTCCTTATCTATAAATGAATTTTATAACAGAGAATATACTTTAACTCTAATCTGTAGCAAAATATGTAGCATGCTTTATATGTTATACTTTTATCTATTTAAATTATACGTTTTAGTTTATTTTTACACTTGATGTATCTCTTGTCACTCACATGATCTTATGAACAAATAATTAACTTTAAATCAATTAAAAAACATACCCATCTTTTCCTTTGTTATATGTCTGAAGTTCTTCTTCAATATTCTCATCTTTTTTAAAATTATCCCAGTCTAATTTTGTTTTTTCCAAGGTGCTTATTTTTTTGTTTTTTTCCTAATTGGCTCAATACATTGCCTATGCCGCTAAGTCCACCTGCTTTTTTCAGTCTACTGGTTTCTGTATTGCCTTTTTGTTTAGAAAGAAGTCTGGCTTCAGCAGAATTCACATTAACCTACATATAAAAATGTAGTTTATAATTTTTAAAAATATGCAGTGTATTATGCTAATTATTATGGTGGAAACAATACAAAAGTAGGCCATAAAATTTCTACTTCCTAATGTACTAAAACAGGGACAACCCTAACCCATCTAAACTTTAAAAAGTGGTTTATTTAGTGATTCAGTATTTTTTTTAGTTTCATATGAATATTATACTCAATTTTATACATACTTCTTTTTCTACTTTAACTTCTTCCCCTGCATATTCAAATATTTGTGTAATTTTTAATTTATCTGGTGCTTTTTCATCTGGCCTAGTGTCTTTTTTCTCTGCATCTAATTTGCTCGAACTTTGCTGGGTTTTCGGTTTGCTACTAGAAGGTTCCACTCTAGAATTTTTAGGTTTAAACCCAGTATCTTTCATAAAGTCTGCCCATAAATCATCTGCATTCTTTTTCTTCTCCTGATCTGTCAGTTTACTTTTTTCAACCTCTACTTCATTTATATCTAAAATATTGAAAAATGAACACCAAACTTGAGACAATACAAAATGTAAGTTCTCAAAATTATTAAAATTCAGAGATACAGTAATTACCCTCAACAAATAAAATAATCTCAAATTTGATATATACTGTTTGAGGAACATGAAAATGACGATGGAAAACATATAGTACCTTCTCCACCTTGAAGAGCAACTATTTTTTAGCAGTCCCTTGTACAGTGGGGTCTTGGGGCCTTATAAACTGGTCTATATTCAAAAATACAGCACCAGATTAAAAAATTGTAGCTCCATTATAGTAGAACACTGAAGAATAGACTCGGAATTTTTAGAAAAATCCAAAATATATATATAATAACTGAATTCTTGACTACTCAGCTAAGTCCCAATATTAGTACCTGTCAGTTTGGGTTTCAGGGTGGCAAAAGTGCGGATCTGAATCTGCTGTCATATGTCGACTTTGTATCTGGCGCTTTGGAGAGGGGAACTCAGGTGCATTCGATCTATACTGATTTTTCCAAGGCGTAAACCATGTTGTTCTTCTGTCCAGGTTGAGGAGGGCAGGTGTTTGGAGGAATGATGTTGGATTGGCTTGCCTGCTATTTGACTGGACGTACACAGACTGTCCGCTTTAATAACTACTTATCAGATAGTATACATGTCCCCTCTGGAGTTCCTCAGGGATCGCACTTGGGTCTTCTTCTGCTTATTTATTAATGACTTGACTCATCATTTTGCATATAGTGAGGTCCTCCTTTTTGCCAATGATTTAAAGTTGTACATTGAGCTGTTTACATTTGATGATTGTAACAGACTTCAGACAGAATTAAATCAGCTTGTATCTTGGTGCAAGGACAATGGTATGGAGCTAAATGTGACTAAGTGCCATTCTATCGTTTTCAGTAAGTCCCTGACTCGGTTGGATTATCCATACAAGATCGGGGATGCTGTTCTGAGGTGAAAGATCTAGGGCTTATTATTGATTCAAAATTAACTTTTATACCTCATATACAGAATATCATTTCCAAGTCTCTCCAGCTTTTGGGATTTAATAAACGTATTACACTGAGCTTTAATAGTATAGCTGCAATCAAGCAGCTATACTGCTCACTGATTAGAGTTCGTTTAGAGTATTCCTCCAGTGTATGTAGTCCTTGCTATGGTACTCATGTTCAATGCATTGAGAGAGTGCAGCACAAATTTCTGAGATACATTGCCTTTAAGATCAATAGACCAGAGCTTACCTACCCTCAAATAGAAGCTGAGCTTCACATTCAAACTTTACAAGATCGCAGGATTGCTATCGATCTCAAAATGCTTTATAATATTCTCCATAGTAACTACCATTGTCCCTTCCTGCTGGACAGAATTAGTCTGCAAGTACCTTCCAGGGTGACCAGTTCGAGGCACACTTTTTTTGTGCCATCCCACAGGACCAACTATGGATGCAATAATTTTGTATCTAGGTCATGTCGCCTTGCCAATGAGCATCCCAATCTGGACTTTTTCGTTGGAAGATCTGTGTTTTATACAGTTGTGTGGAGTATGATGTGCATTTTGTTACTTATTGTTACAGTCACTATTTCCTTTTCTATTTTTATTGTTATTATAATTTTCTTTTTTCTCTTTCCCTCATTCTTATTCTAAAATTTTCTTTTTTACTTTATTGTCATCTTAAGATATTTTATTGTAATGTTTTAAAATTGGGCATTGCCCGTTAATTAATAAAATAAAAAAAAAAAAAAATTTCACCTTTAGTTTGTGAATCATGCTAAAATAATGTGGCATTTCTACATCTGGGTATGGTATCAAATGTCATACCCCCTAAAACCTCCTTCAACCTTAAAATTCATACAATTTTTACCCCAAATTTCATTTCACCATATTTCTAGAAGGTAGAGATATAGACTCTCCCTCATAATTATTATTATTCCAGGGCAGAGTCCAGTATCACATACACGATATTTGAGATTTTTTCAACTTATGTTATATACACCCTTATCCAACTTATTATATATACACAATTTGAGCTGGCTTACCATTTTTACTCGTGTTCTATCTTAGCTTTTTTCTGGGATTTCGATAGCTTCTTACTTCGTTTTCGCCCCTTCTTTACTATTTCCCGTGTTTCTTCGTCAGAATCTGATTCGGGCGCTTCAGGGTCACCGTCCGACTCCACTTCTGATACTGCCTCTTCTGCTTTACCATCTGGAATGTAATCTTCGTCGCTGGAATCACTATCAAACTCTTCATTTTCCATAATTTAGAAATTTATTAAAAAGTTGGGTTAGGATAAACTGCAGTTTTTGTTTGAGGGAATATCGGTTTTTAAGTTAGTGTACTTAGTTATAGTTAAATAACGTGAAAATATAATTAAACTTTATCTGAAGTAGTTTATTCCACTAAGCGTAAAATCTGATTCCAATTCTTAAAAAATTCTGGGCAGTTTTGTCAGATTTTTTTTTAAATAGATGAAATTCTAAAAGATTAGTTCAGGTTAGGGCTGAACACAAAACAGATAATAGGTTAGTACTGAATTTGTCAGTGTTTCCTGAATGGTTAACGTGATTTTACCGATTTAAACCAAAATAAGAAACGTTCAGCAACCGGATTCCAATTGGAAATCCAATATCGAAATTGACTTCGTGAAGATCAGCGAATCCCACCTCAAAGATAAAAAGAAAACTAACCCGGATCACTTATCTGAGAATTTGTGTTACAACCTAACCATTTAATTTGAATATAGGCGTAAATCAAAATGCAAATTGGTATCTTTGGACGGATTTTGTACTATAAATTCAATTTTCCAGCTTAATTAGATTCTAAAAATTCGTACCCCAAAGAGTAATACACAAGAATCACGCGATGGATTAATTGGATCGAGTGCTAACGAATCGGTCAAGTATATAGTGTTGTCAGATTTTCAAAATAAAAAATTCCTTGGATAACGGAGTTTCTTAACATTATTAAAGGTCTAAAATACTAAATGACATATTTTTACCCACCAGAGAAGACAGTAATTATTATAAACATATTTATAAGTAACAGCTGAATATTCTATTCTAAATTCGTATTTTACTAACATATGTATAACCACTTATAACCTGTTAGTAAAATATATAATAAACATAAGTGGCAACACCGGTATGTATATAAAGCAGGTTTTACTACAAAACAGCAGGAGACCTTTAAGTTTTCTTAGCAATCTGGCAGGGAAGCAAAACTTTTTGCACAAGATAAGATTGCAATTTATTTCACAAATACTTGATTGATTTGGCGAAAAGCGATTTTATAAATGACGCTGTTTGTTTCCCTTTGGGTATAAGATGTTTTTGTGTGGTACACTATTAGAATATTCTTCTGAATGTGCAAATTAAAGACACTAGATAAAACTTTAGAAAGCAAAATTATAAATTTTAAAAATTATGAAGTTGTTCATACTGAAGCTTTTGTATTTAATAAAAATCACTGCTTCGGAGCAGAAGAAATTACCACCAATAACACCAACATCTTAAATTAGAACTTCACTACAAAAACATATCTTGTGCCATCTTCTTGTCAAAACTTTTGTCAAAATAAGTATGTCAAATTTTCCTTATTTTTTTTAGTTTGTTTATCAAACGCAGAAAAATGTAATAATCCAAAATAAATACACAGAAATGTAAAGTAAGTTTTATCTGTTTTCATTGTTTTCACTCGACCTTATCACCTGATTCTAAAACGATAACTCTTAAATTTAGTACCAGTCATTTTATCTGTGATTCATTTTACAGGACGGCTAATTAAACTTTTGCAATGGAGCAACTCAAAAAAATTGCTGATAATATAACATAGGAAGGGGGTACCTAAAGCTTGCCACTATGGAATCCCTGAGCTCAGTGCTGTCTTTACAGCAACTGGATGCTCTAAATACCTTTCCCAAAATGTGGTATCATGTTTTTCTTTGGGCCTTGTTTTCATCGATACTAGTGCATGCCGTAAGTTTTTTTGATGATCAGTTTACTTTCTATTACATTTTTTAGTTTAAAAGCCAACTCCTAGTAGGTAAAGGTCTTATAGTAAAGTATAAAATGTTCCTTTGACCAAGTTAAAAAATATGGTACTAAATATATCAGTAATAGACACGTCCATTTAAAAACTAAAAGTATAATGAAGAGTCAGTGTCTGGCATGCTTTTTTTTATTGAATAACTTAATATTACTATTCAATATTACACACAAACAGTGAAAAAAAGATAGTTTTTTAAATTTTATAGGACAGTATAAATACAAACTTATCAGAGCAGACTATCAGACTCTGTACAAAGTACTTGAGTTATTCAGTGCAGGCAAATTCATAATGATCACATATTTAGATCTGTCAAAAGCTCTTGACAGTGTCCACCACAAGGTGCAGCCTTTGTTCAAGTTGAAAATGTAGAATTAAAAATAGGATAGTTAAATTAATCGAGTCCTTAGACTTTCTCCACAAATGAAAATATATTTGGTTAAAATTATATAAAAACAACACTATGTTTTAATTTCCAATATATTTAAAGTCACTTGACAATTGTTTCACCATACAATGGCTTCTTCAGAAGTAAATAAGAAAGAAAAATATTTGGTAGTAATCCTAGTTAAATAGTGCTTAAAACTATCCTTAATTACATAAGATTATGCTAATCATTTCATTATATTATTTACAGACAGAATTATTTTAAGAATGCAAATTTGTGGTACTATTTCCAAAAACTAATAAAGATTAAGTAAGGGTGAATGGTTTAAGTCTACCTGTTCATTTAATAATTGATTGGAGTTTTTCCGTTTGTTAATTTCAAGACATTCAAACAAATTTAATTTTTTAGATTTATTTTCTACATGTAGGATTTTTAACGTATCATCAACATTATGGGATTCGTTATTATATGGGTTGCATAATGTGAATTGTTCTTATTTTTTAAATAACTATGTTTATGTTCTTTAATGCGAGTTTCAAAAGATCTACCAGTTTGTCCTACGTAGGTTTTAGTACAAGATCCACAATTTAATAAATAAACTCTTGATTTTAAGGATTTCTTAGATTTGGTTTTGTTATTCAAAATTATACTCCCTAAGGAATTACTGGGATTGAATGCTATTTTATTGTTCTTTTTATTAAATGTTTGGAAATTGTTCTAGTTATTTTCCCTGTGTATGTGAGTGTACTAAATTTTGCTTTTTTGTCATTAATTGTGGGATAAATTAGAGAGATTGCTTGTTTAAAGGATTTTTTATTCAAGATATTAATAATGTTGGGGTCATATCCATTATTAATTGCTATTTGTTTGATTATGTTGAATTTTTTGTTAAAATTAGTTTTAGTCATAGGAATATGTAACAATCTATGTATGAAAGAGTTAAAAGCTGCCATTTTGTGAGGATAAGGGTGGGATGAACTATTGTGTATGACTGTGTCAGTATGTGAAGGTTTGTGAAAAATCGAGAAATCGTGTTTATTGTTCACTTTTGATATAGATATGTCTAAGAAATTTATACAGTTATTGATTTCTAATTCTACGGTAAATTTAAATATTCGGATGCAAATTATTTAGGAAGTTAAGGAGTATTGTTAATTGTCTATCTGTTCCCGTGAAACAGGAAATGATATCGTCAACATATCTATACCAGTAAACAATATTTTTGCTCACCGCGTTTTGATGAATTTTTAGTTCTAAATGAGCCATGAAAATTTCCGCTAGTAAAGGGCTTAAAGGATTACCCATTATTAGACCTTCTTTAGATGTATAAAATTTATCATTGAATTCAAAATAGTTTTGATCCAAGCACGTCGTAAGTAAATCTAAAATATCCCGTTTAATAATTTAGTTTACTTTATTCTTGATTAAGAGCTTATCTACTAATAATTCTATGACTTCATATGGTGGGATACTAGGAAATAAGTTTTGTACATCAAATGAGATAATTCTAGACTTTTCCGGTAAGTTAATATTTTTACAAAACTTATGGAACAGATAGACAACTAACAATCCTCCTTAACTTCCTAAATAATTTGCATCCGAATATTAAATTTACCATAGAATTAGAAATCAATAACTCTATAAATTTCTTAGACATCTATATCAAAAGTAAACAATAAACACGATTTCTCGATTTTTCACAAACCTTCACATACTGACACAGTCATACACAATAGTTCATCCCACCCTTGTCCGCACAAAATGGCAGCTTTTAACTCTTTCATACGTAGATTGTTACATATCCCTATAACTAAAACTAATTTTAATTAATAATGGATGTGACCCCAACATTATAGATAATATCTTGAATAAAAAATCCTTTAAACAAGCAATTTCTCTAATTTATCCCACAATTAATGACAAAAAAGGAAAATTTAATACACTCACATACACAGGGAAAATAACTAGAACAATTTCCAAACATTTAATAAAAAAGAACAATAAAATAGCATTCAAAACCAGTAATTCCTTAGGAAGTATAATTTTGAATAACAAAACCAAATTTAAGAATTCCTTAAAATCAGGAGTTTACTTATTAAATTGTGGATCTTGTACTAAAACCTACGTAGGACAGACTGGTAGATCTTTTGAAACTCGCATTAAAGAACATAAACATTGTTATTTAAAAAATAAGAACAATTCACATTACGCAACTCATATAATAAACGAATCCCATAATTTTGATGATACGTTAAAAATCCTATATGTAGAAAATAAATCTAAAAAATTAAATTCGCTTGAATGTCTTGAAATTAACAAACGGAAAAAATCCAGTCAATTATTAAACGAACAGGTAGACTTAAACCATTCACCCCTACTTAATCTTTATTAACTCTCGGAAATAGTACCACAGATTTGCATTCTTAAAATAATTCTGTCTGTAAATAATATAATAAAATGATTAGCAAAATCTTAGGTAATTAAGGATAGTTTTAAGCACTATTTAACCAGGATTACTACCAAATATTTTTCTTTCTTATTTACTTCTGAAGAAGCCATCGTATGGTGAAACAATTGTCAAGTGACTTTAAATATATTGGAAATTAAAACATAGTGTTGTTTTTATATAATTTCATTATGAATTTCCAACAAGTATCGGCTAACACAATCAAAGATATATTTGGTTGTCAAACAAGAAATATTTATTCTTGAGACAGAATCTGGTAAGATCTTATATGTGGTCTGGGAGTTCTTCATTTTGTTTGATTTGGTAAAAAGCTTAGATACAGGGATTTTCATTATAACTTACTGTTATATTATTTTCTTTGAGATGTAAAATTAAAAGAATATGTGTGAAAAGTTCAGAATTCCTTACGTATGATCTGACTTGGTCTACTATGGATTATAATATGCTAGCAAGATGTTTTTCGAGTTTATTGAGAGGTGAGTTGAGAGTACTTACAATTGGTCATAGAGGATTATGGGTGTGTACTCAACAAAAGGCGACTAGAAATGATAAGTTGTGATTCAGTTGAATTTGTTGTGAGTTGTTGGATATCTAAAATTTAAAATATTCAGTGGTTTGCCAACTTTTGTTATATTATTAAAGATCTAGTCTAATGAAGTAAAATTATTGTGCATAGTTTTAGCTAGCTAATAGAGAAAAAAAATAAATAATATTATATTTATAAGAATAAGCTGAATATTTTTTAAATTTGTATTTTAATAAGTAATATGTAACCATATATAACCTGCTATTAAAATAAACAAATTAAGTGACAACATTGGTACAAATCCACTATGTCTGTTTTACTAGAAGAAGAATTCTGGTTTTTAGCGGTGCTGTATGAGTGCAAGATACGGTAATTTTTTCCATGAGATAGGGTTGGAAATCTGATCAGTGTTTCCTACTAGTTTATTTATTTATTTACTTATACAAATTTTACGGGAAATCCCATTGAAGTACAATTTTAAAACAGATACAAAAATATTAAAAATTAAAAAGACAAACACATGACAAAGACTATGTCTAAATAAAAATATTCAACAAACACATAAACTTCCTCAATAACAAAATATATAAAATAGATACAGGTAATGAAAGAACTAACCTCAAAAATATAAAAACAATAATAGTATTAACAATAGTAAACACTGTTCAAGTAGAACCTCTACAGAGCCCTCAGCAGCTGGGACCTAAATCCCGAGATGGAGCTGTTAAACATATCGAGCCGGCCATCCAAGTCTTCAAAGCTCTATGACTGGGAGAGTGCCACCCATAATTCGTGCGATGGAAGGGGATGCAGAAGAGATCATGATGGCGAAGATTGCCTCTGGGTATATTAAAATTTATTCTAGCGAGTAGCTGAGGACAGTCAGTGATTCCATTAATAAGTTTAAATATAAAACATGCATCATAAAGCGATCTTCTCATTTCCAAAGTATGTAACCCTAAGATCCTCTGCATGACAGTCTTATGATAATTCACAAGTGTACCGTTGCACTTGAGTGCGGAAAATCTCAAAAATTTATTTTGCACTCTTTCGATTGTTCCCTTATGCAACTCATAAAATGGAGACCAAATTACCGTCGCATATTCCAAGTTTGCTCTCACAAGAGCACAATACAACACTCTCAAAACAGTCATAGAGAACTGCCAGCAATTTCTCAAAACAAAACCCAGCATGCTTAGCCCTTTCTGGCTAACGGCAGATATATGCCTTGTAAAAGTAAGTCTTTCATCAAAAACAACCCCAAGGTCCTTTGCTGAACTCCTGTAAGGAAGTTGAACACCTTCAATCGAGTATGAGGATGGGACTCTGTGTTTCCCTCTATAGAAGCTAATGGTAAAACATTTGCTTACATTTAAAAATAGATAATTGGACTGGGTCCACTGCCAAACCAGATCAAGGTCATCTTGAAGCGCTGCAACGTCCTCAACACTACCAATCTGCCGATAGATCTTCAAATCATCTGCAAACATAAGCCCCGTTGAGCGATGCAATGCCGACAACAGATCATTTATAAACAAAATAAAGAGCAGAGGAGCGCTGTGCGAACCCTGGGGGACGCCCGATGTAACATGAATAATACTGGATGACAAACCATTCATTCTCACAGTCTGGGTACGGCCCAAGAGAAAACTCTTTAACCAAGCTATGATCTGCTCAGAGAATCCCAGGGAAAGAAGCTTACTCAATAAGATCTTAAAGTTAACTCTGTCAAAGGCCTTGGAGAAGTCAGTGTAGATAACATCGACCTGATCACCCTCTCCAATGCCTCCAGCAGGGCAACTTCATATAGTGCCAAATTTTCTGTGGTTGATAGTTCTTACCACACTCATTGGAGTTTCTTTTGAATCAACGTTATGAAATACATACTCTGTCTATTATATTTGTGTCTGGGGCTGCTTAGTTTACAGATTTTTGAAAGACCATATAGTTTGAGACATATGCTGAACTTTTTCTGGGTGTAAACTGAGGTTTAATTTTAGGAACTATTTATTTTTATTTTGGTAATCTTTCCTAAACATTTTGTGGGGTCTTGAAATACTGGTTGGTAAGATACAGCATGTAAAAGGCTTTTTATTTTAGTGGTGTAGTCTTCTGTGTCCATCATAATCATGATTTTATAGTGATGAGCTGAGAGGGTTTTAATTTTATTTAGATACTCTTTAATTATTATATGCCTAGAAGCAGTGCAAAATTCTGACATTCAATTATTCTAGTATGTTCTAAATTAATTTTGTAAACTATTATGAATTATATATATATATATATATATATATATATATATATATATATATATATATATATATATATATATATATATATATATATATATACGAGTATATATATATATATATATATATATATATATATATATATATATATATATATATATATATATATATACCGGGTGTTATGAAATTCACTGCATATATTGGAACTGGTAGATCCTTGTAGCAAGACCGATCGTAGAAAATTCACCCTAAATAGCGGATCTCAATAATAAAGGAAAAAATCGACCCCAAAGACATAATGTCATTAATATTTTTTTCACACTCCACTGATGAACGCTGAACTCCACAATATCGAAATACCTAAATCAGGCAGAAAGTCTTTTTTTTATTACGTCAGTCGTTCTTTTCACTCTTTACCAATTACGGGGGGTAAGGTGACATAAAGGCCAAAGTTGAGTGAGTAAGAAATTTGTAGAGAGTGTACGACAAAGTGCAGATAGATTGTGTCATTGGTATAGTTGATTAAGTTTTAAATTTGTCACGGACAACTTAGGATATTTTATACGGAGATCCGTTGTATGGATGTAGATTGCACACAGCACAATTGAAGTTAGATAAAATTATCTAATAGAGTTCCTATTTAAGGTACATCAAAAAAACCGTTTACCATTTAGGTATTTATCTTGAAAAAGTTCACTGAAAAAACCTATTTGAAATTCTGTTTTAATTTGCCTCCACACAGCTGTTACATAAAAAATAGCGGATCTCAATAATAAAGGAAAAAAATCGACCCTAAACCAATTTAATATAAAAAATAATACATACAAATTATTATATTTTAAAATAATTACTTATCACTATACAATAAATTATTATACAATATTATAAGAAAAAAATTTTAACAGGTAATTCACCAAAATTTTATTTGCTTTCTTGTAAAAAAGATACTAAAATAAACGTTGAGATGGATTGTTCCCCTTTATTATAGACTGGAAAGAATTTTTTGTCAGACTTCGACAAAAAATGGTTACTTTAAAATCGATACGTCTTTTTATTGATTTTTTCAATACATTTTTTGTAAGGACTTAATGTAATTTCCACAGTTTTTTGTACAGTATTTTTTGTAATATTGGACATAAATATTTTACAATTTTTTTTAACGCTTCAACTTGAAATCCCGAAATAGACGGTTCATTATTTAAATATGGCGTTTCAATATTGATAATAATAGAAGCGTCTTAAAAGATCGATGCGCTTTCATTACTTGAACTTATTTGAGAGAAAGAGAGCATTTATATTTTCCGCTGCTTTAAACAAAGGTTCGGGAAAGACGTTTTTGTCCGTGGGTTAAAGTCCAGTCGCTTGAAATCCGTTCACAATGATGCCAATGATAGCAGCTCTTTGGTAAGCTTCTGCAAATAAACTTGCAACTTGATATTGCGTTACTGGACGACCTGGATTTGTCATCAGTCATTGTTCTGTTGCTTGAATATAATAAAAGCTCATAGGTTTAAAAAGAAATAACGTCGAATGGCTGAAGCCGGTGAGTAATAAGGCCTGGCAGTCGTAACATTAGCCTTTGGTATGTTGAACGCTTAGGTTCTTCAAATGCGTTGTATATCCATCAAGCAGAAATAACACTTTATTTTCAGGGATTATTTTTACGTTTATAAATTGTTTCATCCATTTTACAAATAAGTTTGAGTAAGTTCATGGATTGGTGACAACAATCTCAGAAAGTGTGCCATTCCCTAATTCAAGATTTTGTCTAATTCTTTTAAATATTTAATCCTAAAAGTTTTTACGTTTTTTTCTGAACGGTGAAAAATCCACTTTCATTACCGTTATATATTAGTAGATGAAAATTTATTTTTACCTGCGATTTTTAGTGTTCCGCACGGAACACTTATAAGAGCACTTCGGTATTTGTCTGTCTGTCTGTCCGTCTGTCACATCTGATTTTCTCTGAAACTGTTTGTCATAGAAAGTTGAAATTTGGCAATATAGGAATTGATGGCCTCATCAGAGCCGTGTAGTTTTGAAAGTTAAATTTTGACTTAAGGGGTTAGTTTTGGGGGATGAAATCGGAACTGAAAAGAAAATTTTTTTACTAAGTCATCGAGTGTGGTGTCAAATGACAGCTTGTGAAAACACGAGTAAAAATATATATATAATGTAATATTTGCCCACACTTTTCTTTGTATTATTTTTAAAAAATCGTGAAAAATCGCTGTCTCCTCATCTTATTTCGAAAAGTACTGATCAAAAAATTTTGAAAAAATTTCGGAATATTCTCTACGGGGTGTAGATTGAACGAAAATTATCACGAGTGACCTTTAATAACTTTTCTGGTATATAAAAAAAAAAAAATTCAAGGTCATCAACTTTCAGTAAAGATTGGAAACAAACTTTGTTGAAAACTCATTTGGGGTGTGTTTTGGGAAGTCACTGATCATTTTATTCCACCGCAACAATTTTTTTTTATTTTAAAAGCAATCAACGTACACTTATGCAAGTTCAATTTGCACTTGACCGGTTATTTAAAGTGAGGGTCAATTTTGCTTTACTCCTCCTACTTGAAAACAACTGGTCTTTCATGGGCGGGTTTTCATTTTTCAAATTTTCGAATTTGAAAAAAAGAAGTCTGAATGTGCTTCTACATGGCACCAAGAGTCACGCATTTCAATATATATAGTGAATTTCATAACACCCTATATATATATATATATATATATATATATATATATATATATATATATATATATATATATATATATATTCATAATAGGCAATTTAGATTATAGTTTTATTTATATTTACATTGTAATATACTAATACAGACATTCGATTTATTTTTAATAATACCAATTTAATTACTTATTTTAATTTCTAATTGTAGATAGCAGCACTAATAGCCTTCCTGACCCTTAGAAAACACAAATATGGAAAATTTTTTCCAATAGCAATACTCTTCATGGGGTTACTGACCCCCCGCCCTTACAGGCATTGTAAGTAGCGCCGCAATAGCGTTCGTATACAGGGCATCGAGTTATCCAATGAATCCTTTGTATGCATTATTTTGGGGCTGTGGTCAAACATTTATCATGGGTTGTATGGGCTTTACGAGGATATTGGCGACACTGTAGTTTAAAGACTTTTGACGGACTGACCTCCTGTTGGGGTTGCGGCTACGTTGCCCCCCCATTGAAATTAGCATAGTGTGATTTAAGTAAATTATGACTGAGATAATAAAAATGATGGTTGTTAGGTGTAAACAGCTAATCAGCTGAATATTGTTAATGATTTAATGTTGAGCTGGTTATTGTTTACTGTTGTTATCAGTTAAAAAAGCTATGAAGTCTCTTGCCTGTAATGTTGGAGGTGAAATTTTAAAATCGTTGTGTTGTATTTAAAACATTTTTTTATTGAGCGATAATGTAAAACTCTTTATATTAAAGAAGTTTCTTTATATTTAGCCTTTATTATATGGTACTTACAAACCAAGATCATCTAATTCTCTATTTCTAATCCTTCCATATATTGAGAGATAGAGGAATGATCAATATGGGAAAAGATTATATCATTTTCATGTAATTTGGTAATAGCATTCGTGTCGCAAATCTATATTAGAATTTATATAAACAAGTATAACAACATTCTACTTAGTCAATTGGACTTGCTGAAAATTATCCACTGTAAAGACCAATTTATACACTGGATAGTACTAGAAATTTTTAGATACACCTAATTTAAAATATTGGGGGTGCAAATTAATTTTAGGCCTCCACATTTCACCAACTACAGAACCTATTCAAATGGGATTTTTTCCCCCTATAGGAATTTTAACATGCCATACTTTAGCCTTAAAATGAGGTATAATACTTGATTTTATCGTGGGCATATCATGAAAATTCAGCGGTAGAAGCGATGTCCTTTAAGGTACTGCTTTCTACTCTCATTACAGCTACAGCTACAGGATTATTGTTACAAGTTCCACTTTTCATCACAAATAACAGTTTTCTGCAAAGAATCATTTTCTTAAACCTTGCCCCACCGGGACTGCTTGCAAATTGATCAAGAATAGCTTGTTGGGTCAGTCTTGAGTGCGTTTGCTGGTTTGACTTCAGTTTAGCAAGAATTCTGCCCGAAAATCTGTTCCACCTTTTTATTTTTTGGTGTTTTTTGGTTGACCAACCTAAAAATTAAAATTTTCTTCTCAAAATTGCTGGAATTTGCTTTTTGAACGACATGGCGTTTTCAGCTGATTTTTTAGTAGTGTTTATAGAAGAACCATAAACACGAAGGGTGGACTGACCTTTCCATATTCCGTTGTGAAGTAAATACGGACGCAAAAGTGTGAGAGAGATAAAGCGAATATACGGGTACTTTCGCCTTAATTATTACAGGCCTACAGAAAAGGGACAGGTATTAGCCGCACAGTCTCTTTGTCTCTCTAGCGAGTGGTCAATTTTGTGAGGCTAATACTCAATCCTCCCTCTATGTCTATGAGTAGAGAGAGATATAGAGATAGAGATAGATATAGAGGATGGACTGAGTGTTTCGTATCCCGCTGTTTTTTTTTTGTATTGGTCTAGCACACGTGCTGCAGAGAAGTCCCTAAAGCGCTCCAGGAGCAGCACGAGTGCGGAAAAAGCGATTCACGTTGTTCTTGAATCGCTGTAAGTGCTGCTGTAAGTGAAAGCCGTAAAGTAAATATAGACAGAGAAGTGTGAGAGAGACAAAGAGAATGTGTGGCCAGTAACTGTCTCTTTCTAGAATGCTGCAAAGGTACGGCGCTCTTGAAAATAATATTTTTAAATGTTCTATTTGAACTAAAATCGGGTGGGGTTTTTTCGCCTTGAATTCCGTCTCGGAATACTGCGACTTAGTTATTACAGGCCTACAGAAAAGAGACGGGTATTGGCCGCACAGTCGGTATGTCTCTCTCTAGAGAGTGGTCAATTTTGTGAGGTTAATGCTCTATGCCTATGAGTAGAACCAAGTATTGTACCTCATTTTCAAGCGGAAAGATGGCATTTAAAATGATTATAGTGTGAGAAAGAGTTTTGAATTGAATAGGTTCTGTAGACAATGATATGAGGGGCCGAGAGTAAATTTGTACACCTAATATAGTATGTTTATGAAAGTTTAACATTCTAGACTGGACAATTTAACTCCAGTTTAAATGTCGTACCAATTTAATGTTTTTTTTGGCAAAGAATGAGTTTTAAATGTAGAATTCTGATGGATTTCTCCTGTGTTGATTAAAAAGTGATGCTGACGTTCTGCCGATCATCTAGCATGTAAACTATTTTCGCGCTGGCTTCTAAAGAAATCAGTTCTCGGAACAAGCTCTGAAGAAATCGGCAGGATGATTGGCGAAACGTCAGGACAAATCCAGAAGAATTATACCTGTAAGCTTTGTAACCTGAGGAAGTTTCCTCTCATAATTATGAATTTGTAATACTTTTTTATAATTATTTCAAGAACTCTAGAAATTTTACATTTCTTAATATATTCATATTTTAAAATCAGACTGTAACAAGTATTGAGATTTTTGTACAAAATGTGGACATTGTAGAAAAAAAACTCGCTATGTTTTTTGATCGTGCTAAGAAAAATGCAAATACGTTCTTCCTATGAACAAAAATGTATTTTTCATGTTTCGTGGTTAACGAAAGCAACAATACAGTAGGATGAATATAAAACTTGAAAATATGCCAAAACTATGTAGGTTATTGTACTACCGAATAATTATTTATGTATATTTTAATAAAGTCCGAACTTTATACTCCATAAAACGCTTAAAATCCTGATGAAGTAACACAGTAACCATTTTATATTTTGCTTATTTTCATCGATTATTATAAATAATTTCCAAAATGCAACCACTTATTTTCCTAAAGAGAATCATGAATATGATTGAAATTAAAAGCTACAAACGTGAACGAAAGGCAGAGTTTGGATCGTTTATAGGCTTCAATAATTTAACAATACTTTTTAATCTTCCTTAACCCTTCAGCGGGCGCGTTATAAAGTTTTACACGAAAAGACACGCGGCGCATTTTATGCTCCACGGAATTATTATTGAAATTAATAAAATATTTAACAGGTTGACTGCCGATCTATATTTTTGAGTTTGTGGTTGACGCCGGTAAGATTTTTCCAAATATTTTTATTTTATTGTGGTAAATATGAATTAAAATGAGTCTTGGATGTGTTTTTTTTATGTGCCATTCAAAATATTAGAAAAAAAAAATTTCACTCCGATCGGAGTAATCGGCATTGCAAGTGAAAATTTTTACTAGATGCCGAACACTCCGATCGGAGTGTCCAATTAAATAAGTAAAGAAATAATAAATCGAACTCATGAACTCAAAACATTTATTTCTAAATCATTTTTGTACACATTTTAGGGTAATCCTCAAAGCAATTAAGGCAAAAACCTGGCTGTCCAGGGCACATTTTGCATTCATACACTGTTTGCTTTCTTATTTTATTTTTCCTGCATTCTTTGCATTCCTTTCTGCTTACCCGTTTTGTTTCTTTAGTTCCTTTTTTTCACTAACAATTTTTTCTACTTTGCTAATGCTGTGGACATTTATTTGGCCTGGAGGAATTTGCGGCAAATTAGTAATTGGTCGTCTGGCTAGTAAATTTCTTACGACATCCAATCGGAAGTCATATAATCGTAACTGGTCAGACCGCGAATATTTATTGTACAAAAAATAGGCGTTTATCATGCTCATTTGCAGCACATGCATGAATAACTTTTTGTACCACCGAATGGTTTTACGGCTGCAAGGATAATATGCCATCATTTAATCCTGTCTATCTATACCGGACATAAAAGCATTATATCCAATGATTGCGGAAGGTTTTTCAGATTCTTCATTTCTTTTGTTTTTAAAAATGCCCATTTCGCTTCCAAATTCTGTTGGAATGTATTGAACATTGCGTTTATCGCGCCATTTTCCGACATGCACTCCATTGCAAAACATAGATTTATTCTCACCACGTTTTAAGTTTGCACTCATTACCTCTTTCGGATTATCTTTCCTCTCAGCTCTCAGCGTACCAGTGCAGTATGTATTTTGTTGAAGTAATTTCCTAGCTAAATTAACAATATTGTAAAAATTGTCTAGATAGACAGCATGTCCCACACCCAATTTTTCCTCCAATAAATGTAAAACAATCTTTTCAGTATGTCCGCTTCCACCATAAACATCTGTCGCACCTTCGTAGACACGAAATTTCAAAATAAGTCCATTAGGCTCTGTCAGCATGTATAACTTCATACCATACTTATGACGCTTATTCTTGATATACTGTTTAAACTGGAGACGACCCCGATAAAGTACCATAGCTTCATCCAAAGACAACTCTCTTCCAGGATAGTAAATTTCTCCCATCTTGTTGTTAAAAAAATCTGCCACAAATCTAATCTTTCCTAGCCGATCTGCCGGATCCATATCTGGAGATGTAAAATGCAAACACCTCAAGATAAGCAAAAATCTATTCCTTGACATATATTTTCTAAAAACAGGTAGATTAAATAGCGGATCAGTTTTCCAATAATCGTTAAGACGGCTCAAGGATATTGTGCCAGTGTGAAGTAACAGGGCCAAAAAAATTTTTAGTTCGTCCAGAGTAAGATCTTTAAAATTAGTAATACGTGATTTTGTACTTGCTTCTGGGCGCAGCAAAAACCTCGACTGCGTAAGAGTTCGTTCGTTCTACAATAGTTTGTAAAAAATCATCGTCAATGATCATTTCGAAAAAATCGATAGGTGCATCCTGTCCTGGAATTTGCACCAATAATTCCTGGGTTTTCTGGAACAAAATTTGTTTTAAACGCACCTCTGTCGTTCCATTTTATCTCATCAAGGCTAGGAAGTGTTTGATGTGGCCGAATAGGGTCTATAAAATTCTCTGGTGTCTGGTACGTAATGTTCGTCACTACTACCTCCGCTTTCTTCCAATAGCTGCAATAATTCAGTGTCAGTTAGCTTCTTTTTCTTATCATATACCTTTTTTTCATCACTACAATGTCTTTTTTTAATACCAGAAGGCCCAGGTTGATTGTCCATATTGTACGGCAGATTACAACCAAACCAAAAGCAAATCCGCGGAACCACTTAAGCACCTGTTAGAACTTGCGTTTTTAAGCAACGCCACCACTAGAAACACGTTTCATATACAACGCCGATGGAATACTAAAACGTTTCATAAGAACGCATGTCGAACTCCGATCGGAGTAGACGGCGTTGGCGAAGAGACCCGACGCACTCCGATCGGAGTGGTCGGCAGTCAACCTGTTAAAGAATTTTTTGTTATATTTTCGAAATTTATTGATTTTAATAACAAAATTATTTAAACAGAATTTTTAGATACAAATACAGTGCAAAATTTTGACTATTCACTAATGTCTGCATTTTCATTGCAATTTTTACATACTATTTGCTTAACAGAATGATTTTTACAAACAAAATTGTTGCATGTACTACATTGCACAGTTGTGTTAATATTTTTTGAACGTCCACATAATAAGCAGCGTCCCATAAGCGCAACTGCCAAATTTTTCAGAAATATTCTTCTGGCTATATTGGGATTTTCCTCGTTGAAATTAAACAATACTTGGGCATTTATTCCCGCCATATCCATCAGAGAATAAAAAATAACTAAAGGCCATCTCCGGGTAACCCGTTTTACCGAATATGATCCACACATTTGGTCAATGCTGTCTACTCCACCTTTGGTGGCATTATAATCCATAATTAATTCAGGCTTTTGTGAATCCTGATCAATATCGCCAGTGTTATGCATAGTACTCAAAAGAATTACTGACTTGTTTTTCTTTGGTACATATGAAAGTAAAGTAATATTTTTTTGATATCCAAATACAGACGTTTTGTTTTCACGTGATTTATTTGGCAAAAATTCCAACGGAATTTCTTTTTTATTTTTTTTTAATGTTCCTATTAGTGTAATTTTATCACTAAGTAGGGTCTTTGCTAAAGGATAACTAGTGTACCAATTATCTGTCGTTAAATTTCGATTTGAACCTTTTATTTCTTCCACAAGTCCGAGTACAATATTTGTTGGCGAATTTGGAACTCTGTACGGACCTTCAGGTTGTTGTCCACAATAAATTTCTATGTTGCTAACGAAGTGAGTTTTTGCGTCGCATAAAACAAACATTTTGATACCGTATTTGGCCGGCTTATTGGGTGTATACTGTATCAAACTACATCTACCACGAAAACCTTCAAGTTTTTCATCAATTGTGACGTATTGTCCAAGACTATAATTTTTTTTGCAATTTTCTACAAACGCTTCGTATATATCTCTTATAGCTGCTAATTTGTCTGTTTTTTTTCTTTCGGGTCTACTATCGCGGTTATCAAACCGGAGACACCGCAGTACAAATAAAAACCGTTTGTAGCTCATAACTAGGCGAGTAATTTCTAGACCCGTTCCATTAGTTTCCCAAAGTTCTTTAACGTTGACATGATTGGCTTTCTTACATCCCAATAATATTAGCAAACCCAGTAAAGCCATAATTTCACTTTTCGAATATATTTTAACATCTCTTCCCGTGAATATTCAATAGTGGATTTTTTAATTTCTATATACTCATTTGTATATTTTACAATAGTTTCTATCATAGTAGAATCGATAATTTTTTGAAATGCTGAAATTTCTGTTGAAAGTTTTCGTGCTGTTGGCTTTGGACCGGAAAAAATTCTTGTAATGTTTTTAGTTTTTGTTTTCGATTTTGTCTCCAAACTAAATTTGTACCACTGACATGTTTTGTCTTTGCCAAAAAAATAATCACTAGACGTAATCTCAGGATCATTACTAGAACCATGATCGTCATCGTTGGGACTATACTCTAGCTCGGAATCTGTGTCGTGGTCACTAATTATAATAACTTCTTCATCTTCCTCCGAAACATCCTCATCCACTGGCAAATATTGTTCCTCATCTGAACATTTGTCATGAAGTATTCTGAACAGCTCTTCATCAGAGAGATTTTTTGGCCCTGAAATCAATTTTGAATTATCAAGATAAAATATTAAAGATTAAAAAAAGCTTATAATTTCTCATATGTACACAAAACTATGTGTTACATACATATTTATATTATTTGCAAAATATATTATTAAAATGGGCCCTTTACAATTTCATTTAAAAAAAAGAGATAATAAAAAACGATACATACATGACAAGGCGCGTGGTGCACGTTATGCGCCAGAAGCCACAAGTCTCAAAACAAAGTAAAATAAAAAAATATATAAACTAAAATAGGACACCAAGCACTTAGTTACAAAGATTAAGGTTAACTAAAAGAATACCTAGACTTAGACGTTAATAAACGGGGAAACACCGACAATGTTGCCATCTTTCGAAATTTGGCGCATAAAATACGCCAGCGCGCCCGCTGCAGGGTTAAGAAAGAATAAGTTAGTGGGTCCGGTCCGTCAGGGCATTATTTGTTTGGATTTTGGAAACTATCCATAATAGTTAGGAAATCAAGTAAAAAATAAAATGGTGAATGTGTATCTCTGCATCAAACACTTAAAAAATTTGTACATAATTATATCGTATCACTATTTTATTGTCGGCTCCAATTTTATATTATATTAAGGGACCTGTAGCATTAAAAATTTTAAAATTTCGCTTCCACTACAGAGAGGTTTTATTAATTTTTATTTAATACTTTAGATTAAATTCCACTTGTTAGCTTTAATTTATTTTTAGCTACATTAGAGATTTCTGGTATTTAAAAAACAACTTTCGTTTTAAGATTTGTACTTATTATTGCAGATACAGAATGGTCAAAATAAGTGTACATATATTTCACAGCCAAACTCTTAGTTATAGCTTCAAGTACGCTCTCAGATTGAGACCGCACTGTGTATGTTTATTTTGACAGTGAGATTTTCCAACAAGTAATCTAACTTGTTTTATTTGTGAAGAAGATGTTATATATATTTTTTAATTTAATATATTTTTTGTGATTTATAACGTTTAAGAGGCCTTATAAAGTCTAAATTATCGACAACTTCTATATTTTAAAAATATTATTTTTATAATTAATAACCCACTACTTAATATCTTAAGGAAATAAAAGGGACACATAATTTACTAGAGACCTTCTAATTATTTGAAGGATAAGGATATCCACTATACTTTTACCAAACTAATTTAACTTTTTCTTTCTGTATAATCATATTTTTGCCTCTTACTTTGTCCTTTTGCTTCCTTGGAAGATGTAAAATTGCCTAATTGGAATGAATTATGTCAGAAAATAAGTCAGCTTTTATAGTAACATGCCTCTAGCATTCTAAAACATGGAGATAATAATAATAATAATAAGCATTTATTGTCTAACAGAACTACATCCATTTACAAGACAATTTGACAATAGGTGAAAAAAGTATCAGACCTACTTAAGTTATAATAGTAATTTTTTCAAAAATTCAACAACTACACACCACAAATACTGCTCAGCCCATTCATCGCACAACAAGAAAAGTATGCTAAATAAAAATTTTAGATCATCTCAATAACCTGTTCTTGAAGAGTCCAAGCAATTGAGGAAGTGTCAAATGAAAAACATCAATGTTTTGGAATGTCTCATTATAAAACGCCATTGCTCGGTAAAGTGGTAATTTCAATAGAAAATTATTATGTGGGGTACACACATTAAAAGTCGAGGGGGATCTCATTGTACGAACAGGCACATGCAACATGATTTGGGACAGTAATTCAGGGCAATCAATAACAGACCTCACAAGTTTTGCCAGAAAACTCGTAAGTAGGTAGTTCCTGCGTCGCAGCAGTGATGGTATCTGAAATCTATCCAGCAAGCCCTCGTGGTCACAGCCTCTCGAAGGGAAAAAACCATCAACTCTAAATGCTAAAAATTTAAGGAATTTCCTCTGTATGCCTTCTAATTTCTGGATATAACAATTGTATATTGGGTTCCAGACCACAGATCCATACTCAAGTTTTGAGCGGACATAACAGAAGTAAAGTAGTATAAGTGTCTGAATATTTGTAACGCTTTTAGCATTGCGCAAAACAAATCCCAACGCCTTAAACGCCTCGGAGCAAACGCTGTTGATATGAGTGTCAAAAGCAAGCTTGGCATCATAAGTAATCCCCAAATCTCTAATATCAGAACACCGCTGAAGTTGCGAACCGTTTAATTCGTAATTGTAATGAATACTTGACTTATCGGAAAAGGTCATGGCGTAACATTTTTTGATATTCAGCGGCAAGTTGTTACGTTCACACCATAAATTGATTCTTTCTAGATCCGCCTGCAGGTCAAGGCAATCCGAGGTGGTGTTTATTATCCGGAAGAGTTTTAGATCATCCGCGAATAGGAACACTTTACGGGAAATATCAGAGACTGTCATTAATAAAGAGAGAAAATCAGAGGAGCCAAGTTGCTTCCCTGTGGCGCACCACTCATTGCTGAGAAGCTTGCAGACTTGTGACCGCGAATTTCGACATACTGAGATCTACCAGTGAGATAGGAAGCAAAAAAACTGACCAAGTTGTTATCAAATCCCATAGCATCAATTTTTGTCAGGAATAGCCCCATGATCCACCCTGTCAAAGGCCTTCGAAAAGTCAGTATAGAGCGTATCAACCTGCTGGCGCCTATGCAAAGCCTCGCTTACGTATTGGGTGAAACATGTTAGGTTAGTAATAGTGCTCCGTTTACAAATAAAGCCATGTTGATTGGATGTGATCAGTTGGGCACCTGGGTCCCAACCCGCTCGTACACTGCCGTCTCAAAGACCCTCGCAAAGGCAGACAGGATTGATATTGGCCTGTAATTTGAAATTTCAGTGGAATTGTCCTTTTTAAAGACAGGTGTGATTCGAGCTTCCTTCCAAATGTTTGGAAATTTGAGATATTAGAATAGAGGAGGTAAGTTCTTGCGAAAAGCATGGTAGTTATAGAAAGAGAAAGAAATGATATGAGTCGTTCCGTCTCTCTTACTTGGCACACGCCCACAACACTAAGTTAAAGGGCGTACCCGTGCGAGAATATTATTCGTATTTCGTCCGAAGTCAACGAAGAAAAAGGAAAATCCTTTGTTCTTTGCTCGCTCTGAGTGAAATACGAGTAACGTTTTCGCACGGGTAATGTTTAAATAGGGATGGAAGTAGGGAAGGATTTTAAAAGATGAATAAATTAATGTACACTACCGTCAGAAAGTATTTGCCCACCTAGTTATTTCAGTCCCAAGACAACAAAAACCCAGATAATATATATTTTTTTTTAATTTTAATGAATTATTTATTTTCACATTATTTACAGTCTAGAAAATCAGAAAAATATTTATTCTGCTTGTAAAAGTTCCCACAAGTGATTTTCTGATGTTAAATTGAGTTTTCGAACACACCTGTCTAAATGGTCCTACAGCAATTCAATGGGTTCAAGTCATCACTTCCAGGACGTTATCGGATTTCCATTGGTCCAAAACTTCTCTAATTCGTTTAGCAGAATATTTAGGGTCATTGTCATGCTGAAAAATAAATTTCCCCTGAAAAATATCTCTTCCACAAGGAAGCATTTGAGTTAGCAAAATTTCTTGATACTGTTCTTTTCGCATGATTCCTTCTATCCTAAATTTTTTTCCAACTTTACCGTTGTCAAAACAACCCCAGACCATTACTGAACTTCCACCATGTTTCACTGTAGGCAACTGACAGGCTTCCAACATCCTCTCTCTCTCCAGCTGACCGCCGCACGTAAACTCTTCTATTTGAACCGAAAATTTCGAATTCGTCGCTCCAAAGGACGGAGTTCTATTGTTCTGATGTCCAATTTTCATGTTGTCGGGCCCATTCTAATCGTTTACGTTTATTTACTTGCCTAAAAAGTGATTTCCTCACTGCAATTCTCCCGTGTAGTTCACCTTCTGCTAACCTGTTCTTCACGGTTGTCACGCCTATGGGGATGGGCCGCTCCAGGTTTACTTGAGCCGTGATTTCTGGTACGGTTAGGCGGCGATTTCGTCGGCTGGACATTGTTATAGCTCTGTCTTCAGCAGGAGTCGTTTTTTCGAGGCCTTCCTGAACGTTTTTGGTTGCGAATTCCATGTCCCGCATGTCCAGTCCTTGGCATTCGCATATCACTCGCGATTTGTCGACTCGAGTGACCATTTTGATGTCTCGCAATTATCAGATCCCGATTTTCAACGGAAACTTCTTTCGTTTTTGGCATTTTTACAAAACAATTGAACCTGTATCAATGACAAAGTCCAGTTTGCAAATGGTTAATTTCCAAAGGGGGGCAATGGTATTTATAGCATAGTTTTTATCATAAAATGTCACTAGGAATTTCCGTAATCCCTAGAAACTTGAAATGAGTTCCTTCTTCTTCAACTGGAATTCTCAGAAACCGCCTCAGAACAATTATCATACAAAACTTGGAACTTTGTTCTAATTGGTTTTTAATTTGTGATTTCACCAAAAAGCTTATCTAAACAATTTTATGATGGACAGTTATTAAGAACAATTAAATTTATCTAATATAATAAAAGGGTTTAATTAGGTATTAAATTTTGGCAGTTACATTGAAATTTTTAGGTGGGCAAATACTTTCTGACGGTTGTGTGTATTAATAACATTTTTTTAAAAAAAACTTTGTTTATTATACAGTATAACTTGGCTCTTGAAACATAGAAATTCTGAAATATGAAGAAAAGTAACAAATTATATTAACGCATACAATTATATTATATTAACGCATACAATTATATTATATTAACGCATACAATTGAAGGGTACAGGGGAAAAACGATATATGTCCATGGGAGTAATTTTTTCAGGAGAGCAAAAATAAGGTTTACGGACTCGGTACGTTCCCCATATTATTAAATTTTTGAATTTTGTTTATAGCAAAAGGTGCAGAATTTTATTAAATAAAATTTTAGTTTGGATCTCTTAAATAAAATTTACAAATTGCTTAAAAAAAATGGCGAAAATTTTGAAAATGCGCAAACATGTTCCTAAAATTCTTGGACATATACCGTTTTCCCCTGTATGAAGGGCATGAAATATAAAAAATCCATTCGTTTTTACAGAGTCACATTAAGGTACAATAAATAAACAATAATAATATTATTATATTATTTTTTATTAGATAAAGATTAAAATATTTATTTATATTTTATTAAAGAAAAGAAAAAAATTCAGAAGTTAAAAATTTGAAATTCATCGTATTTAAACCAATATTAGTCTCCTTCGTCTATCGGAGGGTCATCGATGAATTCGTCATCATTGACCAAGCCATCAGTTGATGGCTTGAGCCTCTTATACTCGTAAAATTGGCGGGATTCCTCCCTTATTAGAAATTGGCATAAATGTTGTAAATCTTTATGTTTTGCTGCGTTTATACAAAGCTTCTCCGAATACAGTCCCTTCAGCATAGGTCGAGGATCTTTGGTATTACTTTTTTTGTTTTTTCTCAGGGGCTTATTAACTTCACAACTTGTAAAAGAACCGTAGTACGAATTTTTGTAAAAAAATTTTGGCAGTTTTTTCTTTTATTATAGACAGAATTCTAATTGGACGCGTTTTTAAGGGACTCTTGATTAGTCCATAATTTAAATGTTGAGACCAGTTTTTAAAAAAATTCTCAATTTCTTCGCAATTCACTACGACAAAAGGTGTTGGCTTTGACCGAGCGTGTTTGATTATTTCTCGCCAATCATCCGGCGTTTCTGTATACGATTTTGACTCCACTAGGCTCATGTTTTTGTCACATTCCAAGTAGCTGTGTCCTCTGATTGGAAAAATCATTTGAATCTGGTCAAAACGGCCGACCAGTACTTGTTGGAATAGAAATCTAAAAACGGATAAATTTTTATTTTGGCCTGCACACGAGTCGCAGAATATGACTAGTTGGCGAACCTGTGCAGATAAAACAATATTAATGAAATGGTGCAGCATAGAACAAACTTCATCTGCTCCCTTGTGAGCTACAGATTCATCATAAGTGTAGAAAATAGACTGACCATTTGAAAGAACATGGACATTAAATGATATAAAATTAAGTTGGCGTCTATAATAGACATCGTTAGTTGTGATATTCGGTGTAGGCAAATTTTTTTGATAATCTATTGCGATTGCCTCTAAAGATTCACATTTAACAGATTTCTTCCGGTACATTTTCTTCATTTCGTAAAATTGTTCAGCCTTTCTCAAATGAAGTTGTTTTTTTATTTTTATTTCTTCTAGCTCTTTTTTGATAGAATTTTCAGTTACCGAATCAATGCTACTATTGTTTTCTAGTCTTTGCTTTAGAGCATTTTCCTCTGCTGTTAATAAATCACAACTACTACATGTATCCTTTCTTGGATAACCAAATCCGATGTTGAACTTCGACTCGAAAATTGTTCTGAATGATTCATATGAAATATTTTTATCTCCATTCTTACCTGAATACATTTCATGCAGCTTTTTTATATTCAAATTTTCATGTAAGTAGATCCTTTTTGAATCGTGTAACGAATAATGGGATTTTCGACCTCTTAGTGATTTCAGAAATTCACACACTTGTTCCACTGTTTCACTTGGCAGCTTTCTTGGACGGTTTTTATGTGTTCCTCTCATATCTTTTTTTGCTTCACCAAACTTCAAAAGATTATCTCGAAGCGTTTGAATTCGTCGTGGAGTTACTCCATGCAAAGCAATGAACGCTTTCATGCACACAGGCACATCCTGCAAAACACCATCAACAAAAACACGAACACGAAAATTGAAATTTGCAGACTTTTGAACCTTATTTTCACTTTTCCTTGATCGCCTCCTTTCCACTGGTAAAATGGTCATCAGACCACTCAGGTGCATGCTCTGACTATTATATGAACCAAGACCATTAAACTCACGTATTAATCGTTTTCTTTCTTCGGCTACAACTAATTCGAAACATTTAAATCGTTTACACAAGCAGTTTTCCCCAAGCTCATAGGTTGTATGTTTCAACTTTTTCATAACTTCCCTTAATCTTCCAGTTTTCATGCGTTTCTTGGGTTTATCTATTTTAAGATCTTCATTTTCATCACTATTTGAGTCAAATCCGTTGTCCATGTTAATTTATTAGTTATGTAAAATTGTATAATCTTATAAAATTAAAACTGCCTAGTAAAAAGTAACAACTTGTAGTAAAATTAAAGGAATATTAACGAAATAAAATATTGAAAATTTACCACTGACAAAATTCACACATTAAACCTCAGTCAATCATACAAACTAAAGCTGAAAGTCATGCATGGTGTGGAGTGGGCGTGGCCGACCGCGCATGTCTATTGTCACACCGCGCCCGGCGCAACAGGGCGCGCCCCGCTAGCCCAGACTGGACATAAATCGTTCTTCCCCACACCAATCTGGACTTGTATCGTTCGTATCAAAATCGAAAAAAAAGTGGACATATATCGTTTTTCCCCCTGTACCCTTCAATTATATTATATTATATTAAAGCATACAGTATGTATATCCCAACCGAAACTCACTTATTTTATCTGAGTATATTGATGATTCTAAAACATATAAAAATTAAATATCTAGTTAGGTTTATAGTTTTATCTGATTAAGTAAAAAAAAACGAGTAAATTTCTGAAAGTCTAAATAAATTTTTTAAGTATCGTTTTAAGTAATGACTTCTCCACTAAATATAAAGTAACATCTTAAAGCGAAAAAATGTTTACCCGACAACTAAATAAACACTTGATACAACTTGTATATTCTTATAAATTTAATATAAATACTTACAGAAGAAAACTTAAAGGATTTATAGAATGCAAACTTTAACCATTTTGTAAATATTTTGTCAAATCAATCTAAAAAACTACTTTAATAAACAAACTAAAACGAAATATATCGTCGAATAGTCACACGATCCTTTTTTACATCGCCAGCGCCGGAATTCAGCATTCAAGCGCAGAGTAAGAGAAATTGACTCATATTATTTCCTTCTCTTTTTAACGACCATACGCTTTTGCTTACAGCAGGCTATATACTTTCTCTCCTCTATTCTAATATCTCTATGTTCTCAAATCGTTGATTAGCGATATACGAGTTATCGGGCAGACAATCGCACGCCATGTGATTAGCAACCGATCAGTTAGTATGAACTCGCGAATTGCAAGAAAAAACAGCCATTTTATATTACGGTGATAAAAATATTATTTTGTATCGTTACGCTTTACTTAGTAACATTACTATAATAAAAGTTAAATAATGTTTTTAACTGAAATGCAAAGGGTATGAAAAATGTCTACATTTATTTCCTCAATGCGCAAAGTCCTTTGTTGTTAATTACCGCTTTACAGAGTTTCGGCATTCTGTCCGGTAGTTTCTTCAGGATTTCTTCGGTTATTTTAACCCATTCTCCTTGTAAAAGTTCCCACAAGTGATTTTCTGATGTTGGATTGAGTTTTCAAACACACCTATCCAAATGGTCCCACAGCAATTCAATGGAGTTCAAGTCGGGTGATTGTGGAGGCCAAGTCGTCACTTCCAGGTCGGAATTCCACCGGATTTCCATTGGTCCAAAACTTCTCTAATTTGTTTAGCAGAATTTTTAGGGTCGTTGTCATGCTGAAAAATAAATTTCCCCTGAAAAATGTCTCTTCCACAAGGAAGCATTTAAGTTAGCAAAATTTCTCGATACTGTTCTTTTCGCATGATTCCTTCTATCCTAAAGATCTCTTAGTATGAACTCGCGAATTGCAAGAAAAAACAGCCATTTTATATTACGGTGATAAAAATATTATTTTGTATTGTTACGCTTTACTTTGTAACATTACTGTAATAAAAGTTAAATAATGTTTTTAACTGAAATGCAAAGGGTATGAAAAATGTCTACATTTATTTCCTCAATGCGCAAAGTCCTTTGTTTTTAATTACCGTTTTACGGAGTTTCGGCATTCTATCCAGTAGTTTCTTCAGGATTTCTTCGGTTATTTTAACCCATTCTGCTTGTAAAAGTTCCCACAAGGGATTTTCTGATGTTAGATTGAGTTTCCAAACACACCTATCCAAATGGTCCCACAGCAATTCAGTGAGGTTCAAGTCGGGTGATTGTGGAGGCCAAGTCGTCACTTCCAGGACGGAATTCCACCGGATTTCCATTGGTCCAAAACTTCTCTAATTTGTTTAACAGAATGTTTAGGGTCGTTGTCACGCTGAAAAATAAATTTCCCCTGAAAAAAGTCTCTTCCACAAGGAAGCGTTTAAGTTAGCGAAATTTCTTGATACTGTTCTTTTCACATGATTCCTTCTATCCTAAAGATCTCTTAGTATGAACTCGCGAATTGCAAGAAAAACAGCCATTTTATATTATGGTGATTAAAATATTTTTTTTGTATTGTTACGCTTTACTTTGTAACATTACTATAATAAAAGTTAAATAATGTTTTTTAACTGAAATGCAAAGGGTATGAAAAATGTCTACATTTATTTCCTCAAGGCGCAAAGTTTGAATTTTAAAAAATATATCAAATATTTTTTAAAAAATATAGACTGTCTGTAAGTTTTACTAGATAAGCCTCTTAAATTGCCAACTAGAATCAGTTATTGAGTCATATATAATAATAAAAAATATAAGTTTATAAAATCACTAAAACTCTTAAGGCCTAGATTAACACGATGACATTTTTTTATAGAAATTCTGCGTCCATTTTAACAGGCTGGCTCATTTTTGCGCTAAGATTACAACACAATTGGCATGAACAAGTAACTGTGGCCAAAAAAAATTGTTAGTTTTGTTGTAATATGGGCCATATCAGGCGCACATTTGTGTATATGTAGCCTTTTAACGGCGCCGTTGGTACAAAAAAGTCACCGTATTTCTAGGTTTTAAGAGTAAGATTTTTTTTAGTCATTTCTATTTACTCATAAAAAGATAGGATTTTTTTTTTTCAGTTTTTAAATAATATTTTTCAACATCCTGTATAAATTTTTTCAAATAAGTTAGAATAGATTCTACTACACTTGGGCTATTTAGGTAATTTTTTTATATATAAATGTGATGGTGCTAAAAAGCATAATAGCAAATAGAATAGATTAATTTTTCTATTCATTTCCTAATTTATTTGTAAATTATTTATGTAATTTATGTAAAGAAACACCCTTGTAGAGTAGTTAAGTATTGTAAATATGCACTGTACAAAAGCTAGTCGATAAGTTTTAAAGTGGTACATGCCTAAGTCAATAGATTACATTTTTTTTTCTTGTGTACTAATAATTATTTAAGTAATATTAAATTCTTTACAATAAAAATCCGTTTCTTTTGGGTCCTACTTTATTTTTAACAAATAAAAGCATCATTAGTGTTCCGTACGGAACACTTATAAGATCACTTCGGTGTCTGTCTGTCTGTCTGTCACACCCCGATTTTCTCCGAAACTATTTGACATAGAAAGATGAAATTTGGTAATAATATAGGAATTGATGGCCTCACCAGAGCCATGTAGTTTTGAGAATTAAATTTTGACTTAAGGGGTTAGTTTTGGGGGGTGAAGTCGGAAGTGAAAAAAAATTTTTTTTACTAGGTCATCGAGTGTGGTGTCAAATGAAAGCTTGTGAAAACACGAGTAAAAAATATATATATAATATTATACTTGCGCGCACTTTTCATTGTATTATTTTTAAAAATTCGCGAAAAATCGCTGTCCCGGGCCTTATCTCGAAAAGTACTTATCGAAAAATTTCGAAAAAATTCTGGAATATTCTCCACGGGGTGTAGATTGAACGAAAATTATCACGAGTGCATTACCTTTAATAATTTATATGGTATATAAAAAAAAACAAAAATTTCAAGGTCATCAGATTTCAGTAAAGGTTGGAAACAAACTTTGTTGAAAACTCATTTGGGGTGTGTGTTTTGTGAAGTCACTGATCATTTTATACCACCATAACATAAATTTTGACTTAAGGGTTTCGTTTTGAGGGGTGAAATCGGAAGTGAAAAAAAAATTTTTTTTACTAGGTCATGGGTCATGCCATGCATTCTATGTTGGGTAGAACCCAATATCAACATGTTACAGGTAAGATAAATGTATACAGTATGTTTCCAAAATCCTGGATTGTGTAAAGATAAAATTATGACAATTTTTTATTTATAATTTTGTAATAATTTTTGGTATCAGAACAACATAATTAAGTGTGTATTTGTGTATTTGTTTAGCAGAGTACCCACAGGTGCAGAAAATAATGGAGATGAAATTATACCAAAACCAATAATGCTTTTTAGTGTTCCGTACGGAACACTTATAAGATCACTTCGGTATCTGTCCGTCTGCCACACCCGATTTTCTCCGAAACTATTTGTCATAGAAAGTTGAAATTTGGTAATAATATAGGAATTGATGGCCTCATTAGAGCCATGTAGTTTTGAAAGTTAGATTTTGACTTAAGGGGTTAGTTTTGTGGGTGAAATAGGAAGTGAAGAAAAAATTTTTTTACTAGGTAATCGAGTGTGGTGTCAAATGAAAGCTTGTGAAAACACGAGTAAAAAATATATATATATATATAATGTAATACTTGCGCACACTTTTCTTCGTATTACTTTTAAAAAATCGCTGTCCCTTACCTTATCTCAAAAAGTACTGATCAAAAAATTTTGAAAAAATTCTGGAATATTCTCCACGGGGTATAGATTGAACGAAAATTATCACGAGTGCATTACCTTTAATAATTTATTTGGTATATAAAAAAAAACAAATTTCAAGGTCACCAGTTTTCAGTAAAAATTGTAAACAAACTTTGTTGAAAACTCATTTGGAGTGTGTTTTGTGAACTCACTGATCATTTTATACCACCCTAACAAAAAATTTTTATTTTAAAAACAATCAACGTACGGAACACTAATTGTGCAAGTTCAACTTGCACTTGACCGGTTTTTTATTTTGATTTAACTACGCCTCTGGTATATTCCCGAAATTTGAAGGTAAAAACAAAACTATGGCAATATGTTGGTGGTGTATAAAAACTTTAATTGTCGGATATTTACTCTCTACCTTAAAGCCACACGAACTTATTAACATATATGAATGACAGAAACTTCATTCTTATTTATTATTCATAATCTTAATATATATAAAATGCAACGTCTCTCTGTCTGTCTGTCTGTCCGTTAATGCGCTTATCACTGGAGAACCACTTATCCGATTTACGTACTTTTTTTAAACATACATATGTTCTCTGGGCAGGTTATAGGCTATATTTTATTACGATAGGTAGCATAGGGAATGAGCAGTGACGATAATAGTGAATGAAGTCGGAAAAAAGTTTGCCGCGCGTTCCCTTGCAATACACAGCCTAAACCATTAAATTTGGAACAATATTATGTAGCAGAGAATATCTATAATCTGTAATATATATATAAAATGCAACGTCTCTCTGTCTGTCCATTAGTGCGCTTATCCCTCGAGAACCACTTATTCGATTTACGTGATTTTTTAAATGCATACATATGTTCTCTGACCAGGTTATAGATATATATTTTATTACATCTAAAATACAACGTTTCTCTCTCTGTCTGTCCGTCCGTTAGTGCGCTTATCACGGGAGAACCACTTATCTGATTTACGTGTTTTTTTTTTTATTCATACATATGTTCTCTGGCCAGATTATATAATAATAATAATAATCTGTATAATATACCATATATAAAACGCAACGTCTCTCTGTCTGTCCGTTAGTGTGCTTATCATTCGAGAACCACTCATCTGATTTATGTGATTTTTTTTTTTTTTTTTTTTTTTTTTTAATTTAATATATGTCAAAAAAAATCTATAATATATATAAAACGTAACGTCTTTCTGTCTGTCTGTCTATCCATTACTGCGCTTACCACTCAAGAACCACTTGTCCGATTTACGTGTTTTTTTTTTTATAAAATACAAAGGGAATAAACAGAGACAAAATGCTAATATGTAGTAAAAAAGATGGAAGTTTAGCAGTAAGCTTGGTAGAAAGACTGAATAGATGGAGGGAATACTTTAAAGACACACTAAATGGAGATGAAAATGAGTTGAATGAGAAATAAGAAGCAAAATTAACTGAAGGGCAGGAGGGGACAAACAAACCCTGCAAAGAAGAAATAAGAAAAATACTCGGAACCCAAAAAAAAATAAGGCCCCGGGTGGAAATTGTATAACAGCAGAACTGATCAAAGCTGGAGGACTAGATCTGGAAAATGAAATATGCCGGTTGGTGCAAGAAATATGAGAAACAGAAAAGATGCCAGTGAGCTGGAGAGAGTCGCTCATTTGTCCAATATACAAAAAAGGAGAAAAAAACTATAAGTGCTAATTATAGACCAATAGCCTTATTGGATGTCGTGTACAAGATAGTAGGGTTGACTATCAAAAACAGACTAGCAGAGAAAGCCGAGTCTATTCTGGGAGAGTATCAGTGTAGATTCAGGAAAAATAGATCGGTTACAGACCAGATATTTTCGATTAAGCAAATCCAAGATAATAGCTTAAAACAAAATTTGGCACTACACTTGATCTTTGTGGATTTCAGAGAAGCATATGACCCTGTAAATAGAGAAGGACTCTACAAGATAATGGAAGAACTCAAAATTCCAAGTAAATTGATTCGCATGGTGAGAATGACCCTGAATGACACAGAAAATATAGTGTTGGTTAAGGGCAACGTATCAGAGAAGTTTAAGGTGAAGAGAGGATTAAGACAGGGGGATCCAGTGTCGACATGTCTATTTAATTTGGTACTAGAGAAGATAATCCGTGAGTCAGAAATAAAAACAAATGGAACGATATACCAACAAACCTGCCAATGCTTAGCCTATGCGGATGATGTAGCAGTGATTGCAAGAGCAAAAAAGAACCTCAAAGAAGCCATAAGTAGGATAGAAGAAAGGGGAAGGATGAGACGACTAAAGATAAATGAGGAAAAAACAAAATACATAGAAATTACAAAGAAGAAGGATAATAAAAACAACAAAAGTTTAGATATAATAAACAACTTAGGGAAAAATATACGTTTGCAAAAGTAGACAACTTTAATTATCTGGGAGTAACAATAACAGAGAGTGGACAAGAAAGGACGGAGATACAAGAAAGAATAGCGAAAGGACAGAGATGTTTGGGGGCAATGAATCCAATATTGAAATCAAAGAATGTATCAAGAAAAGCAAAAGAAAAAATAAATACGACACTCGTCAGACCCACGGTGACATATGGATGCGAAACGTGGAAACTGAATGCAAGAGAAAAGAAGACGTTGGAGGTGTGGGAAAGGAAAGCTTTGAGAAGAACCTACGGAGGAAGGAAAAAAGAAGGACTGTGGAGAAGAAGAACAAATTACGAATTAAAATGCCTATATACGAAACCCCTTATAAGCCAAATCATAAAAAGCCAGCGATTAAGATGGTTGGGACATCTGGCAAGGATGAAGGAAGAAAGACAGGCAAAGCAAGCCGTAATAAGAGAAGTAGTTGGAACAAGAGGCAAGGGTAGACCTCGATCTACATGGATTCAGGCAGTAAAGCAAGATTCGAGTTGATGGGAATCTCGCACTGGGAAAAGGAGATAAAAAGAAGTGGAGACAAGTATGTAACTAAGCCATGGGCCTCTAAGGCCCCTTGAACTATGTAATAATATAAACATAACGAATAAGCAGTGACGATAAAGGCGAATCAAGTCCACGCGAGCGGAGCCGCGGGCACAGCTAGTATAGAATATTTAAGAAGTCTCAGGTCTCTCACCTTCTTTGTTTGAAGCAAAATTGCTAAAAACTCAATATTCTTATTTCAAGCATGATACGTCGTATCATTTGAAATGTGATCTCGTTTCGTTCAAGAGCTATCATGCTGCTACGGCAATGGAAAACTGCGCCTTTCATGATCTAAGACACCGAAAGAACAATTTTTATAACTATACAATACGTCCTTTTAGCAAGGAAAGTAAAAACAGTATTTACCAGTTTAGATTGATTTCAGGAATAATTTTTTGCACTTTGCTTGAAATATTAGAAAAAATGCAGATCATTTTTTTTTTCTCACCGAATAGAACTTTTTCTCTGCCAAACCTCATAATTCGAGTTTTCTTGCTTTCATCTCCTAGTACTCTAACGTGATGATTTATATCGGATCATTGAACTTTTTACATTTTATCCGACTAGCAGTTATGTAGTTACTGAATGAAAACGTCATACGTCAGTTCCCAAATTCCAAAGTGTTTTGTACACAAAACTTGTAAAATTTTCAAATGCTTTTAGATGAATATTGTGATATGTAAATTTTAAATAAAATAAATTATAATTAAAAAAATAATGTCTTTAACCAAACTTGACTGTGATAGTAGTGAAATCGATAAAATGGAGTCAAAGAAATCTCAGAAAACACAACTTTCGTATAATGATTTTGCAACCAAATTATTAGAGGATAGACTTTTATTAACTGCTTTAGAACTCCATACTGAATTCGTAGAAGCAGGAAAGGAAATAAAAGTTCTAAGGGACTTCTTTTCTAATCCTGGGAATTTTGAAACACACACACAGGAAGTTACAAGCCGATTATGTATGTATTACTTCCTTGCCAAACATGAGTACTTGTAGCCTATTAAATTTTACAGTTTGATTATTGCGTATTCAGTTATTAGGAAAGAGATGCATTGAGGAGAGTAGTGAAATATGATTTATTACATCTTATTAGTTTCTACTTATATTTAACCAAAAAACTACTTCTTCATATATAAACTTTTATAAAATGGGGCGCATTAAAATGCTCTTTAGTGTGGAGATGTTTTTCTAGAAATTGACAGAGATTACTCTAGTTTACTCTCTTTTATACATTGAATGAAGGAAGAACCTTTTTGTTTTTTATCAAAATGGAACACAATAGTTACTTGAAACTATATTTCTTATATTTCTTCTATGTTAGCAAGATCAGGCAGTCAGGTAACACTAGATAGCCTAGATTTAACAAGATACTCAGAAGATGGTGCTGGTGGTGACGAAAGGGTTGCTGTATTGGAATTTGAACTCAGAAAAGCTAAGGAAACTATTAATGCTCTTCGGAATAATCTTACTTTTGCTATAGGTATGTTTTTAAAGGATTACTTTGAGAAATAGTTAGTAAATGTGGCTGCTTCGAAAGAATCAATTTCCCTGCTTCAAATTAATTATGCATGTCATAACAGTGGAAGTTACAAATAGGAATATTGTGTTAAAACAGTAATAAATAAGTATAGTTGCTAATTTTTTAACAAATTAGCAATTATTGTTGTAATTTACATCTAAGTATCCAACTTTACTAAATTTGCCATTAGGCATGACCTACACAAATTACAGTTTCTATTATTAATTTTCATTGGAGTGTTAAATTATTTTCAAGGTATTTTGGTTGTAATAATGATACAAACATGTATGTAGGCTGTAATTGTTAAATAACTCTCTGAAAAAATAGGAAAAATGATTTCTAAAAATTAGAATATTTTTGTTGCTTTTATTAAGGCTCACTGCCTTGTTAGACATAAGAATAGAGAATAACAGTCTGCTTACAGAGCCCAAAATGTGTCTTTGCTCCTGAAAAAAGATACATTATGTTATAAGTTATATATTTCTTAATATTTTTGTTCAAAGAAAAAAATATTACTTACAGGTTGACTGGTATCAAGTAATTTTTTATCTATATTTTGACCAGGGGGTCCAAACTTTCTGATGACCCTAATACTAGATCTGGCAATCTTGTTACTTCCATGACAACTATGAGGGTGGTTTTTTAAGTTATCTGCCTAGCTATAAAAATGATGTCATACAAAAAAATTACTTGAATTGACAGATTCCTTACACCAGAGCAGAAGCTGGCAAGGAAAGAGATTTCTCAAGAAGATTTTGGTTGCCTTAGTGAATAATAACAGTTAGTTCTTGCAAATTATGACTGACCATAAGAATTGGGTATTCTAGTGGAATCCTTCCACAAAACAGGAATCAATGTAATGAGTTCATAAGAGCTTCCACCTCCAACATACTCAGTCATTTCAGAAGATGATGGCAACTATTCTTTGGGACTGTGAAGGGATTTGCAAATGTGGAGAAACAGTCTAAAATTAATGGAGATGTTTATCGAAGGTTTCATGGAGAACCAAAACTTTCCCATTAACACATAGGCTGAAAAGTTTTTGACCTGACACATAGATGTCGTCCTTCTCAAAAAATCCATATGAGTTTTAGGAAGTACCAACCTTTAAATGATACATGTCAAAATTTCATGACATTTCGACGATTAGTTTACAAGTTACAGTGGTTTTAGTGACGCTACTTTTGATATTTTCAAAACAATGGAAAAAAAATCGAATTTCGTGTGTTGATTAAACACTATTTTTTGATGGGAAAAAATACCATTCAAGCAAAGCAATGACTTGATAAGTGTTACGGGGACTCTGCCCCTGGAAAATCACTCATCATTTACTGATATGTTGAATTTAAACGTGGTCATACAGATACAAAGGAGGTGGTTACACCAGAAAACATCAAATGATTTGGATGACTGTAAAGTGAAATTGCGTGAGATAGCCGACACCCTAAAGGTATCAAAAGAATGTGTTGATCATATTTGGGCATGAGAAAGCTCTGTTCGAAATGGGTGCCGCGTTTGCTCACAGTGGACAAAAAACAACAGCGTATTGATGATTCTGAGTGATGTTTAGACCTGTTTAAGCAATAAAAAGGATTTTTTCATGGGATATGTGATAATGGATGAAGCATGCAAGCACCAATACATACCGGAATCAAATCGACCATTAGCTGAATGAACAGCTGCTGGTGAAAGCTGCCCAAAGCAGCCAAATACACAACAGTCGACTGAGAAGGTTTTGGAATCTGTATTTTGGGATGTGCATGGAATAATTTTCATCAACTATCCTGAGAAGGAAAAACCATCAATATAGAATATTATATAATGTTATTGGTGCTTTTGAAGGCAGAAATCGCATAGAAATGGCCCCAAATGAACAAGAAAAAAGTGCTCTTTCATCAAGGCAATGCATCATGTCACAAGATAATGGTTACAATAGCAAAATTGCATGAATTGAAGTTCGAATTGCCTCCTCATCTACTGTATTCTCCAGATTTGGCCCCCCAGTGACTTGTAACGCTCTTGAAGGAGACTATATGAATAAAGTCGAATTTTGCAAAAAAAATGTGTTTTAAGTAGCTAGACCAAAAACTTTTAGCCTATGTGTTACATGATAATTGTAGAGTGCAAAAGGCTCGAATAGTTGGAATCACTATTGAAAGCTGTGAATTCATTGAGTAAGAGCAGCACAGTATAGCCCTAATTTAGCACCCTGTGACTTTTTTGGTTCGTACATCTGAAGAAAAACCTCAGAAGCTGAAACTTTTTCTCATAAGATGAATTGAAAGTCTCTGTTGTGTTGATTTTTTAGGCACCAACAAAAGAATTTTTTTATTAGATGAAATGAAACAACTCTAGAAATACTGGACTAAATGTATTAAATTAATTAAATTTTATTAAATTAAATAGAAACTCCCAATATAATTCTTCAAATACAATTTGATGTCTTACAAGTAACAAATTTTTAAAATATTCACATATTTATACAATAATTTTAAAGTAATACAAGGCAAGATATTTTGGAATATTAATTTTTTCATTTTAAGAAGGTTTTAAGAATAATTATAAACCATTTTCCATAAAGTTATTGAGATTATTTTTGAAAACTCTTAAATTGGTACATCCCCTAACATGTATAGCCAAGTTATTAAAATCATTCAGCCCTTTGAAAAATAGTAAGTTCATGGTTTTTTTGTAATTTGATCGTGTTTGATAATCATGTATCATAAGAATATTTAACATAGTTATGTAGATAGGTAGGTAACAGATTATTTATTATTTTTGAAATTAATATCATGGTAAAGAACTTAAACTGAAGATCAAGTAGTCGCCAATTTAAACAATCCTGGATTAAAGCTATTGGCGTATGTTGCACTTTAAGATAATTCTCATACTCCTATTTTCCAATTTTTGTAAGGCAGATTTACTATTTTTATCAAGAAAATATAAGAGGCTTGCGCAGTAAGTAAAGTGAGTCTGTATAGTACTTTGATAAACAGTCAGCCTTGAATGAAAAGAAAGGTTATTAGATACTCGTGAAAAAAAGAAAAGTTTCATAGCAATTTCCTATAAATATAGTGTATACATTAGTTATGTAGAAAAAGATTTTTTCTAGGCTCTGTGCATTTGGTTCATAGCTAGGTAGATAACTTAAAAAAACATAACTCATTTTTTACCTTAAGTTAAATGAACAGTAAAACAATTTTTGTTTACTGGTAAACTCCACATTTATTTTAACATATCAACTGTAGCTTTATCAAGATTGAAAGAACAAGATGGAAAACTTGGTGTATATATATATATATATATATATATATATATATATATATATATATATATATATATATATATATATATATATATATATATATAAAGATCCCTACAGGTAAAATACAATAATGTTGGAAATCCCTAATTATACTATTATAAAGACTTTATAAAGGGTGATTCATTTAGAGGTACTTTTTTTTAAATAAAAAAAAATGAATAAAAACAATTTTATTTTATAATCGTTATTATCATATAAAAGAACCAATCTTTACAATTATTTCTTAAAGATAATTTCTTTCAAATGTTGTCCGCGACTACGGTTAACAACGTCCATTCTGAAGTTCCAATTTTCAATGACGCGTGTGAGTATTTCGAGTGGTATTTGGCCAATGAGTCGAGTAATATTGGCCTCCAATGCCTCAATTGTAGCTGGCTTATCCATGTAGACTTTGGACTTTACATAGCCCCAAAGGAAAAAGTCAAGAGGTGTGATGTCACATGATCTAGCCGGCCCAATTCACTGGTCCAAAGCGTGAAATGATCTGTTCGCCGAATTGCTCTCGCAGTAAAGCCATGGTTTCACGGGCTGTATGGCAAGTGGCGCCATCTTGTTGGAACCAAATTTCATCGAGACCACGGGCTTCAATTTCTGGCATCAAATAGTCTGTTATCATGGCGCGATAACGGTCACCATTCACAGTAACATTCCGGCCGGCCTCTGTTTTGAAGAAATATGGACCGATTATTCCACCGGCCCATAAACCACACCAAACAGTTGTTTTTTCTGGATTTAATGGCAGCTCTTGAACCTCATCACCGCAAATACGGGCATTTTGTTTATTCACGAACCCATTAAGCCAAAAATGGGCCTCATCGGTGAACAAAATTTTTCTCTTCTGCAAGCTTGTCAAGAGCCCAACGACTAAAACGGAAACGATTCGGAAGGTCGGTCGACTTCAGTTGTTGCACTAGTTGAATTTTGTATGCTTTTAAAGAAAGATCTTTACGTAAAATACGCCAAGTTGTTGAATATGACAGGCCAAGCTGTTGAGAACGGCGACGAATCGACACTTCACGGTCTTCGCGTACACTCTCCGCTACCGCCCCTATATTTTCTTCACTACATGCTGGATGTGGTCTATTCGGTCGAGCATTATCCAATAATGAAAATTGGGTCTCAAACTTATTGATGGTAGAGCGAATTGTGCGTTCGGTAGGCCGATTATGTGGACCATAAGTTGCTCTAAGCGCCCGATACACATTCGTCGTAGAACGCCCATTTTCGTAATAAAGTTGAACAATTTGTAGACGCTGTGCCGGGCTAAGTCTTTCCATTATGAATTGTCAAACACTACTGAACAGGAATGCCACTTCAGTTGACACGACGCATGCGCAATCTGCAATTAAATCCCCATCACAAAAAGTACCTCTAAATGAATCACCCTTTATTATAGGTAACAAATTATTTAAGTAAGGTATTATTGAAATATATTTAAAAGAGGTGAATTATTTTATTCTAATTGGTCATTTAACAAATAATTAGTATTTTAAAGTTTATTGATTTCCAGAGATTCAAGCAAATTTAATTTATACCCTTTATTTTCAACATGTAAAATTTGAAAGTTTTTATTAAACTGATGTTCCGATTCTATTAAATGGTTAGCGTAATTTGAGTCTGATTTGCTAGTTATAAAAGATGTAAAATGTTCTTTTATTCTTTTTTTACCAACTCATCATCCCAACTATCAAACAGCCAAAATGTAAAGATGCATTTTTAAGATGTTAATATCTCAATGGTGATTAACGTTTGTTGTATAGTAGCTCAGTTCATTTGGAATTCATACATATGACATAAAAACTGGATCCTATGTACTTGTTACGAGTAAAATAAAAAAACTTGGTAGGCACCAAAGATTTTTCTTGTCTCCTAAAATAAATATAATGAACAAAGTCTGCTACACAATAGTTGTCACCACTACACCGAACACTTTATTTTTGCAATGGACTCGCGTGTCTCTATCATCAGGAGCGATGATTGACTAAATCCTAGGTTAAATACTAGAATATTTATAGTAAAATTATGATATACTCAAGTGGAACTGACCAATCACAGACAGGGCTAGCTCTGGTCACTTAATCAGTAAAAATGGGGACTGTATCACTACATTGCAGAAGTCTTAATCATATTTCGGTTGTTGTGATATATCTATTTTATTTTTTTAGAATCGGAAACTAGTACTCCAGATAAAGGATCCCTCAGAAATATTTCTTCTTCCACTACAATAAAACCTCACGAACAGAGAGCACTAAATTTTCTAATAAATGAATATCTTTTGCTCCAGGGATACAAGCTAACATCTATTACATTTGCCGATGAAAATCAGAATCAGGTAGGGAGAAAAATCATATTTCTTAAAATCTCATGGGGAACAATAAAAAATTCATCCTATTTGAAACTCGGTACCTTTTTTCATTGGAAATTTTCATTTTTCAAGTCAAAAAATGGCCAATTATATCATTTTCTCTCAAAGCAAAAGGTTTTCTTTTTGGGCAGAGCATCAAGTTATCATCAACAACTTTAAAGGTGTTCATAAAATAGCGAAAAACCAGCAGGAAAGAGGAGCGAGTCACAGATACTAGCTTGAAAAGGTGAATTAATCGCCTATTTAACACTGTACTGATATGTTCAAAATATATTTTGATTGTAAGTTGTTTAAATACTCAGCATTACAAATAATCACATCAGAAAATAACCAAGCCATTTTTTAGTTAATGTTTTCTTCTACTTTTGTATATTTATGACAAGAGGGTGTGTTAACTCTCCTTTATACAGCACTCTGTATGTAGATGCCCACTTCAATTTTAGGATTTTGACGACTGGGACGATGTGGGACTTAATATTTCAAAACCTCCAGAATTACTGCATTTATACAGGGAAGGTTTAAAACAGACAGGCCAAAACTTGGTGACTGTCTCTGTACAAACAGAATTTGGACATGACATTGATAAAGATGAATTAATTAAAGAACAGGTAAGCGTTTTTTCTATTCAAATTTTGTTAAAACGATAGGCGTTTTTGGCGTTGGCCAGATTAGCAACTGCTCATATTTCTATCTCTGTTTCTCACATAGATATGACACAAGATGAAATGATACTCAAGTCTGCTCGAGTCAACACCAAAAAACCTATAACATTTTTTAGAATTAAATTGTCACTAAACCTTTAATCTTTTAGTTTTTAAACTCGTTAATGTAGCAGATATATTTTACATGCATTTTTTTGATTTTTCTATTCATTTATTATCTCTTAATGTAAAGTAAAACGTTATCGGGACGCCTATGCTTAATGAAAATGCCTAGGATAAAATTTTTAGTGAAATTTTGTCAATTTTGTTGGCACGACGTATTTTGACTCATACAATATGAAAAGCTAGGTTATGTCTCATGTCATCTGACGAAAATACAAATCAAAATGCTAAAAAATACAAATTTTTAAATAGATTTTTTTAAAGAAAACAATTCACAGTACCATTTAAAATATGTTCCGTTTTTTATTAACCTCTAAACCCTATACAATTCGAACAATAGCGAAACACAACGTTTCAATTTGGTCCCCTTTGGCCGAAGCTTTTAATACGCGACCCGTTCCCAAATTCAACTTACGATCTAAAGATGTGGGGCTTTTTGAAGTGCCAGAACTGACGACTCACGAAGGATTCTACGACTTGAAGGAGAATTGCGTTGTCAAAACGAATAAACTAATAGATGAAGCATTGAACAGTTCACGTAAACGTAAAATGGTTGAGATTTTCGATGAGATATCGGATTCTTTGTGCCAAGTAGCTGATTTAGCCGAGTTTATAAGGCTTTCACATCCTCAATCTGAGTATAATTATGCGGCACAAATGGCATGTGGAACTGTAAGCTGTATTGTAGAAAAACTAAATACAAATATCGAGTTGTATGAAGTACTTAGGAATTCTGTGCGAATAGGAGATATTGTTAAAACAACCAGTGTTGATGACCATGTAGGGGAGCTATTTCTATTTGATTTTGAGCAGTGTGGCATCCATTTATCGGCTGACAAAAGGAATAAAGTTGTTGCCTTAAACGATGAGATCTTACAGTTAGGTAAGTTATAATAATATAACTAGAAATGTTTGTTCTTATTTAATTAAATACAAAAAATTAAGTTATTGGTTATTTCTTATTTTTTTTTTAGGTCAACAATTTGTCGCTGGTACAGCCGCCCCACGGTTAGTTAATAAAGACTTGTTGCCTCAAAATATCAGAGATTCATTTATGTCAGATGGTGGTAAGGTCCTAATTAATGGCCTTTACACTGACTCTAACAATCCTGTTGCCCGTGAGATGGCTTACAAAATATTTTTACACACAGATCCCAGACAGGAAGGCCTTTTGACTAGTTTGCTTTCAGCTAGGAATGAGCTGGGGCTAATATGTGGCTTTAGTTCCTATTCAGAAAGAGCCTTAAGGGGCTCAACAATAGATGAACCGAGAAACGTTCAATTATTTTTAGATAATTTAAATTCAGACATATGGGATATGGTTCAGAGTGACTTTAAAGTTATGGATGGAGTAAAACAAAATGAATTTTTGAGTTCTGGATCTTTGGCTTCATGGGACGTACCGTATTATACTCAGTCAGTCAAACGTGACTGGTTTAGAGTGTCATCCAAAGAATATTCACCATATTTTTCACTTGGTGCTTGCATGGATGGCCTTAATATGTTGTTTCAATCATTGTATGGTATTCAACTGGTTAATACAGAAATAACACCCGGTGAATGTTGGTATACGGATGTTTATAAGTTATCTGTTGTTCATGAGGAAGAAGGTTTATTAGGTAAAAAGTTTATTCAAGTAAAAGTACCAGTTTATTAAGATCTTTATTGGTAAAAGAAAATTGGTAGGTAGAATTCTTATTTATATTTAAACTATATAAATTTTTAGGTTATATTTATTGTGATCTCTATGAAAGAACCGGCAAACCTAACCAGGATTGTCACTTTACCATACGGGGTGGTAAACAGTTGCCTGATGGTTCCTATCAGTTACCTATAGTTGTACTTATGTTAAATTTACCATCTCCAAGATGGTCAAGTCCGTCGCTTTTGACTCCCAATATGGTAGACAATTTGTTCCATGAAATGGGACATGCCATGCATTCTATGTTGGGTAGAACCCAATATCAACATGTTACAGGTAAGATAAATGTACACAGTACACTGAATTGTGTAAAGATAAAATTGTGACAATTTTTTATTTATAATTTTGTAATAATTTTTGGTATCAGAACAATCTAAGTGAGAGATTGTGTATTTGTTTAGCAGGTGCAGAAAATAATGGAGATGAAATTATACCAAACAAATAATGCTTTTTATTTGTACTAAAACTGTTTAAAATTTAACTTGCAGATAAATTCTTAATGTGTTGTTTAATATTCTTTTCAAAATTATAGTCTCATAAAAGTGATTAGGAATGAAGTTTGAAAACACAGCTATTGTCTTGTACAGTCAGTCTAGTAAGAGCATGTCACGAATAACTTGTAGTCAGTAAAAACAATTCCTTTTTTTTTAAGTTATTGTTGGCACCTCTGCAAACATTGCTTTGTAGAAAGAGATTTGCTTATAACCTTATAATAATAATAATAATAATAATTTATTGATCATAAAGAATACATAGTATTAAGAGACACATCAAAAGATTTAAAAACTAAAAGTGTAGATCACAAAATACTGTACATCTAAATGTTAAGGATCGATACAAACAAATAGAAACTCCACAAATATCACACAACTTAAAAGGTTTGGTCTATATCGATAGTTAAAATTCTCTCTATTCCTAGTCAGTGTATAAAATTCACTGAAATTATAGATAGCGGCATTGATTATAATTTTTTTTAAGCTACTTTTAAATCGACCAAGCTGTTGCAATCTCATCTCTCGAGGCAAAGCATTAAATAATTTAATCTTTTCCATGTTTGTTCTGGCCAATCTAGTTACGGGCAAGAGCAGATTGTCTCGACTCCTGGTGCCATGTGCATGAATATGCGATAATGTACAATACCTAGCAACATTCTTTCTGACATATATCAGTTTTTGGTAAATAATCAAACCATATAGAGTCATTATTTTCAGTGACTTAAAATAAGCTCGACTGGACTCATCCTGTTTTAAGTTTGCAATGCATCTTATAGCAGATTTTTGCACTCTAAAAACTTTTTCAAGGTGAGTGCTTGCCGCAGAGCTCCATACTAGGATTCCATAATGCAATATTGAATCAAAAAGAGAGTGGCAAGTTGTAAGTGCAGCTGCTTCGTTTATTGTATTTTTAATTCATCTTATAGCATATATTGCTTTGTTTAGTTTGTTACATATATTATTTACATGATCGGTATATAAAAGGTTGGTGTCTAAAGTAACCCCTAGGAATTTTATTTTGTTTTTTTACATCAGTGCTAATAGTTTTTGCTTCAAATATTATGGACTTGGTCTTTGTGTCATTTAAAACTAGTTGATTTGAGAGGAACCATAGTTTAGCTTGATCCGTCATTTCCTCAAGCAACTGAGCCGGATCCTCACCTCCATCGAAAGACACTTCAAATGTTGCATCATCCATATAAATAATGCTCTCGATATTTTGGATATTTTTTTCCAAAAATTTCAAATGCCTGTGGAAGATCATTCACGTAAAGGAGGAAGAGTAGGGGACCCAGCACAGACCCCTGCAGTACACCGATCTCTGCAAGCATCGGAGCACTCATGCTGTTACCATTACAGCAGACAACTTGATATCTCCCCTCAAGATATGACTGCAAGAGCTTAAAGGCCACACCCCTAATTCCATAGAAATATGCTTTGTCTAACAGAAATTTATGGTTTACGCAGTCAAAAGCTGCAGTTAAATCTGCAAATAACCCTATAAATTTATTTCTTTTTTCAAAAGCATCTCTTATACATTTTACAAGAGTTAAAATAACATCTGAAGTTGTTACATTTTTTCTAAAACCAAATTGTCTTGGGATGATTATACAATGTTTATCTAGAAAGGCAACAAACTGGTCAAATACAACACTCTCCAAAACTTTTGATAATACAGGTAGTATTGATATTTGCCTAAAGTTGTGGGGAAGGCTCGGTTCACTTTTTTTATAGAGTGGAGTGATTTTTGCTAATTTCATTTGAGATGGAAATGTTCCTTCCTCCAGACAGGCATTCACAATATCTACCATTGGTGGAATCACAAATTCAGATGCTCTTTTCATGCTAAAAAAACACTCACTCCAAAGATATCTTCTGTCTTCTTATTTTTAAGTTTATTTATTATTCGTTTTATGTCATAGAAATCAACTGGTTTAATGAACATAGAGTCTGTTTGTTTTAATTTTTTATCTAGATATAAATTTATATTTATATAACTATTCAACTCATTTGCAGATATGTTTTCCGGGGTAATTTTCAATTTATTTTTTCTCCCAGTTTCAGTATTTATTATATCCCCAACAGTTTTGCTGTAATTATCTGTTTTCTCTAGCTTATTTTTATAATATTGTTTTTTTGAAATTGATAGGACATTATTGTATACTGCCCTGTACTCTTTATATATCTTTTTATTTCCTTCAGTAGGATACCGCTGTTTAACTTCAAAATAAAATCTAAGCCTATCTTTTACTTTAACTACTTCTGGAGTTATCCAGCTTCCCGTCTCTGGCCTATTCTTTTTTTTACTCTGAGGAAAACACATATCATAGTAGTATAAAAAGCTTTTATGAAAAATGGTGTACTTATATTCTGCAGAATTTTCCCTATATACATCAATCCAAGTTTCTTTCGAAATGTGATCGATCCATGTATTATATTTATTGTTGCTGTATAATCTCATAGGATTTTTTTTTTTTTCTATACCTTGGATTGTAAAATTTGTTTTTAGGGCATAGTGATCTGAAAAACCCAGACACTCTACCTTTGTCTGGATACAACAATAGTTACTGAAAATATTATTTAAGCAGTTACCCCCTGTATGTGTAGGTTCAATTACCTGTTGGTGAAGCCCAAAAGACGTAAAAAGCTGGACCACTCTATGCATGTTATCATCAGATTTATTATTCAAATGCACATTATAGTCTCCGGCTACAATATTTACTTTTGGAAGAGTTTTTAATACAAACCCCAAAGCACTACACATGATGTCCAGAAAATTGTCTATATTTCTAAGTTCTGTAGATCTATATACACTAATAATGATTAGATTTATATTTTTTGCATAACAAGCAGAGATCTCGCATACTCGTTCAACTGACATGTTTTCAAGAACATTCAGATTTCTTACTTCTATTTTGGGATGGACGTAGATACAACATCCACCATTTTTTACACGAGATCTGCAAAAAAATAACTTGCCAACTGAAAATTGTGTATTCCCATGCACTGCAGCTGATCTGCCGTGAGCCAATGCTCATTTAAGCAAATTATCTTAACTTTTAGGTTTTGGATAAGAAAGTGCTCAATTTCTAAATATTTATTTGATAGGCATTGTATGTTGAGATGCACAAGAGATATAGTACTTTCATCCTTGTTGAGTTGGTTGTCTAAGATTTATGCGGATAAGGCCCCCTTAGGAGAAAATTTTTTGTTGTTTCATATGTTTTTTTGCTCTGCAGGGTTGCATTGGGCTATCCAAATTGACAAGACGCAGCGACATTCCTCTTATTTATGGTTAAATAGTACATTATCAAGCATGAGTGTGGCATATGCTTCGCACTTTAAGACTGTGTCATCAGAGGCTGTTAAGTTCTACAGTGGATCAGATAGAAACGAGATTTTTTAAAAAAAATTTTATGTACTATAACAAATAAACCAAATACATATCATTTTTCAACATAATCTCCTGCTTCGGAGATGCACTTCTCCCAGTGTATCGGAAGCTTTTGGATACGTAAAAGAAAGAGGGCTGTGTCAGTCAGTGCGCACGAAGCCCTCCACCGCGTTGTCGTCATCGTTGGCCTCCGAGCGCCACTTTGAGTGACCCAAAGAGATGAAAATCGCAGGGCGATAGATCAGGGCTGTAGGGAGGGTGTCCAACTCATTTTCTCCAATTTTTCGCGAGTGAGAGTTGCAGTGTGAGTTCAAGCGTTGTCATGGAGAAGACTCACGTCTCTTATCGGTTCATCAGATCTTTTGTGGAGATAAGCAAGTTTAACCGCATTTAAAAGGTTGCAGTAGTACGCCGCATTGATGGTGCGACGTTCGTGCAAAACGTCAAGTCCGTGGATGACGATCGTGGCTCTGATTTTCGACCTCTTCACGCCCTCTTATGAACTCCTTCTCCCAGGCGAACATGCGAGGCCTTGACAGTGTTTGCTAACCGAACTGTGACGTCTATCTCCGCAGAATTTCGTTCAGTTTCGAGTGAGAAATTCAATAATGACGCGTTGCGCAATCGAAGGGCGCACATTTTGCTCCGACATTGTGAGCTGTACTACTGAATGCACCTGGTGAGGCCAATCGATCACTCCTAACAAATTCAACCAACGTTGCTAGAAGCGGCGACGCTCCGAACGATACTAAGCGCTCAGAACAGAAAATCTCGTTTATATTTGATCTACCCTCGTATAGAAGAAAGTCAATAAGGACATTTACTAGCAAGTGGACGAATTGATATTCTTAGTTAAAAAATGTTGATCTACCAGCACGCAGTTCAAGAGGAAAAATATCGGACAAGGACGAAAAAAATTATTATTAATGTTTTCCCAAAATTCTCAATTAACTATACGCCAAGGGGTCGCAAAATCTAAAGCAAAAAGGTTTGGATATATCGTAAGAAAGGATGCACACTCATCTACGGGCTAACGATTTGAAAAGAAACCATTACTGAGCTACACAAAGAGAGACAACTCGCGTGAGCAGAGGATGAAACTTCATTTTGGGGCTATATTCTATGGGCCTGATCCATTTTTACTAACCAATTGGTTCCACATCCCGTGAAACATCCTGTTTCCATCATGTTTGGGATGTCTTTCGGGAAAAGGTTTTCCGCAACTCTGCATCTTTACCTACAATTTGAACGCGGAAAAAATGCTCCAGATTTACAAGAAGGCATTAGTCTCTCTCTCTCTCTCAAGCCTTTCTCCCCAATCGGTGACACAATGCAGTTGCGGTCTCAACAGTCAATATTCAGGCATCTCGATCCTGCGCGTCATGACTTGACTCGTGCATACCCGTGCCAAGGAGAGATCTTACTTGGTCGGACCATCTTGTCGGAGACCGTCCCCTTGATCTTCTACCAGGTGTACAAGAATGAAATGCGGATTTTTTTTCTAAAAAAAAACATGTTAAATTCGAAAGAATGATAAAAAGTGCTTTATTCAAAGTATGGTCCATCGCTTGTTATACATTTTTCCCATCTTTCGGGCAATTTGTGAATACCACGCCAGTAAAAATCTTCCCCTTTTGCTGCGAACCATTCATCGAGCCATTTTTTCACATCTTCGTAAGAACCAAAGCGCTGCTTAGCAAGTACGTGACCCATCGATGCAAACAAGTGGTAATCGGAAGGCGCCAAGTCTGGTGAGTAAGCCGCATGGGATAGAACTTCCCAGCTGAGTGCTTCCAACGTGTCGCGAACTGGTTTTGCCGTATGTGATAGAGCATTGTCATGAAGAAAAATGACTTTGTGTTGCCTCTTTCGGTAATTATTGTTGGTAACGTTTAGTATTAGCCGTTTCCTCAGGTTTTAACAGCTCATAATAGACCACGCCCCTCTGGTCCCAACAAACACAGAGCATCGTTTTTCTACCAAAGCGATTCGGTCTTGCGGTCGATGTGGATGGTGCGCCTGGGTCTACTCATGATTTTTTGCGCTTAGGATTCTCAAAATAAATCCACTTTTCATCCCCTGTAACTATACGATGTAAAAACGACTTCCTTTTATATCGAGCGGATAGCAATACAAGGTTGGAAATGTGGAATCTTTGGCACAATGATACTACTCAGTATATATCACCACTACACCAAACACTTTATTTTTGCACTCGACGTGCCTTTCACTAACCATGTTAGCTTCACCAGGAGCGATGATTGACTAAAGCTAAACTACCAATCTACCCTATTTATATTTAGCCTAATCCTTGAATTACTCAGGCGGAACTAATGGCATAAGCAAGGCCATCAGTTCCGGTCAAGTAACCAGTAGAGGGGACTATAAGGAATAGGCCCTCTGTCTTTATTTAAACTACTTTTACATTTTATAATTTCCATACTCTCGTATGCGTTCAACAAACTCCTATCAGATACATTTTTTTATTAATCTTAGATTATCTAATGTTACAATATGATCAGCTTCAAGGGCATGTTCGGCAATGCTAGACTTTTCTGTTCTACTGTATTTTAAGTGTGCTGAGTGTTCTTTAAATCGTGTTTTAATTGATTTAATGAATGAATTTAATTTTAGTTTGCCCAACATACTTTTTGTCACAATCATTACAACTAATTTCATAAATTCCACTTTTCTCATAATTAGGAATCTTTTCTTAGGGATTTCCTAAGATATTCCTCAGATTGTTATTAAATACCTTATTGAGTCCCTTGCTATTTCGGATTATATGGTATGGAGACATACTTGATGTTATTTTCTTCGCGTGTAAAAAAGGTGGAATTCTGAGTATTAAACCTGTTAGCCTCGTTACATTTTTCAGTTTATCGTTTGGTCACTTTCCGTCTGAATAGAGTAAACTTTAATAAAGAAAGAAATATAACTAGAGTTAATGGTTATGACGATGACTTAGTAAATAAGCTAATAAATAGACATAAGTTTAGGTTTAATATTCAGAATTCCACCTTTTTTACACGCGAAGAAAATAACACCAAGTATGTCTCCATACCATATAATCCGAAATATAGCAAGAGACTCAATAAGGTATTTAATAAGGTAGGCCTCACCTTAGTCTCTAAGTCATCAGACAATCTGAGGAATATCTTAGGAAATCCCAAAGATAAGATTCCTAATTGTGAGAAAAGTGGAATTTATGAAATTAGTGTTAATAATTGTGACAAAAAGTATGTTGGGCACACTAAAAGGTCAATTAAAACACGATTTAAAGAACATGTAGCACACTTAAAATACAGTAGAACATACAAGTCTAGCATTGCCGAACATGCCCTTGAAGCTGATCATATTGTAACATTAGATATTGTAAGATTAATAAAAAATGTATCTGATAGGAGATTGTTGAACGCATACGGGAGTATGGCAATTATAAAATGTAAAAGTAGTTTAAATAAAGACAGAGGGCCTATTCCTTATAGTCCCCTCTACTGGTTACTTGACCGGAACTGATGGCCTTGCGTATGTCATTAGTTCCGCCTGAATAATTAAAGGGTTAGGCTAAGTATAAATAAGGTAGATTTGTACTTTAGCTTTAGTTAATCATCGTTCCTGATGAAGCTAACATGGTTAGCGAAAGGCATGTCGAGTGCAAAAATAAAGTGTTTGGTGTAGTGGTGATATATACTTAGTAGTGGATATCAATACATTTTGTAACGAACAATGCGCGACATTTTCTTACTTGACCGACTGCTGATACTGAAGAGATTTTCCATCCAATTTAAAAAAATATGATTTCGTTTTAGGTACAAGATGTAGCACGGACTTTGCTGAAGTTCCTTCCATATTAATGGAATACTTTGCCTCCGACATAAGAGTATTAAAATGTTTCGCCAGACATTTTCAAACAAAACAGCCCATGACAGACGAGATGTTACAAAGACTTTGTGCTTCCAAGCATCTTTTTACCGCCAGCGAGACTCAACTACAAATATTTTACGCTGCTTTAGATCAAGTTTACCACGGGGCACATCCACTGAAGGGAACTACGACAGAAGTGTTAGCTGATACTCAAAATAAATACTACGGTTTACCGTATGTACCTAATACAGCATGGCAATTGAGGTTTAGTCATCTAGTCGGATATGGTGCTAAATATTATTCTTATTTAGTATCTAGGACCATAGCGTATTTAATATGGAAAACGTATTTCGAGAAAGATCCGTTTAGTCGAGAAAACGGAGAAAAGTACAGGAAAGAATGTTTGGCACACGGAGGTGGAAAGAATCCAAAAAGTCTGGTTAGCGATTTTTTGAAAATCGATCCTACAGCAACCGCGTTTGCTAAAGCTCTCGTTAGTGAAATCGAGCACCACCAAAATCAAGTTGATTTAGTAATAAAAAGATGAACTTATTTCAGTGTTGCAAATAATTGAATCGCTCTGTATATATTTAGTTATTTTATTTATTTTAGTAAGATGTTAAGGGAACATTACACTTTCTCGGTCGAAAATTTTAATAATTTTTATGGGACTGATAAATTAATAAAAAAACATTGTTTGAGTCCGTAATTTTTTACGTCTTCAAATACAAGAAGAAAATTTTTACATAATTTTTTATAGAGGTTTTTTGCAGCCTCGTGGAAATCATTTTGAAAATATTTATCTGCTGGCGTACGGCTTACTGGAACGTCTGAAATATATATATTTATATATATATATATATATATATATATATATATATATATATATATATATATATATATATATATATATATTTATATATTATATTTATTTATTCACCAATTTGAAAATACAATACACACTTAATATTAAAAAACAACAATGAAGGTATTTATACAGTGTAAATTACTTTGATATAAAATGCACCTAGATGAAAAGACATCTGTATGTGCATAAACTTGCAAATTTTGAGTTAAATTAAATTAAGATAATATTATGTACAATCCCAAATTACAATATGATACAAATTTAAAACTAGAAACTAGAGAAACTAAAACTAAAGAAAAAAGAACTAAAATTAAAGAAAAAAAAAAAAAGAGACAGGACATACATATATATATATATATATACATCAGAGAAATTCCTTCCTTCTCCCCTCATGAGATAGTTCTGACACCATCCCATTCAATTTAGAAACCCTTCAGATTGGAAGCTATTTTCGAAAACAAACCCGTTCTGATGAATTTATTTTTATTCTGTTCTTTTCGTATTTCAATAGGGAGTAAATTGTATAACTTAGGCCCAATATAATTCAAATATCTCAGATGTAAATTGTTGTGGCTTTGAGGCACTTTTAAATGTTGAAGTGTTTTTGTTCGAGTGTCGTACTTATGTGCTATATGTAATTGAGCATCTTTATGAGTGTGTATATAGGCACAAATCGCGTTGATATACATTATTTTAATGTTACTCGTTTTTACTGAAAACAGCCTGTCCGTTGGATATCTTTTATTTCTTTTATATATTATTTTCAAAATATATTTTTTATAATATTTAGTTTGTGTAGGTTATTATTATACAATCCACCCCATACCACAATTCCATATCGAATTATCGATTCTACAAATGCCTTATAAATCATCACCAAAGCGCTTTGGTCCAGAAATTCTCTCAGAAGATAAAATTTATAAACGAGTTTTCGAATTTTGTTCGATACGTAATCAACATGAAAATGCCACTTCAGAAATTGATCAATCACTATTCCAAGGTACTTAGCGTGTATTACTATATAATTGAATGGTGGTATATTCGCTACAGTGAGAGAAAAGGCAATATACTGGGTCTTTATTAAATTAAGGGTAAGTTTATAATTTTCAAGCCAGTTTCCTATTATTTTCAGGCCATTCATTGCTGTATCTTTTAAATCCTCCCATTCATCTCCTGAAAAAAACAGTATTGTGTCGTCAGCAAAGGAGATAGTCATCCCTCAACCTCCATATTCAGCAAGGAATTGATGTATGTTATAAACAGAAAAAGTATGACATGACTCCAGTATAGACTACGATTATTTTGTTTGAGCAAAAATTCACAAAATAGTGGACTTCCAAAGTTGGTGGTCTCAAAAACAGCATTTTTTTTCATAAAAAAAAAACATTGAAAATTGAGGGAAAAATTAACCAATCTTTTTTATTCTAGTTGATACTGGGGCTATTGTTGTGTAGAAAAACATATTAAAATTTCAGACCAATCGGTTAAATGGTTTTTAAGTTATCGTGCACGCCGATTACAAAAACGTTGTCTTGACAAAAACGCGTTTAAAGTTTTGACAAAGGAATTTTCACATATAAGATCTATTTACATTCAATCAGCTATGCCTGCTGCATACAAAATTCCTTCCGACTCCTCATACGCCTCGTTCGCAAGTGCCAGCTACTTTGTTTTTATCTTTCTCTTCATTAGCAGCTTTATTTATAACAACTCTGGATGCAGCCTCAACTGCGATTTTAATATTTTCGATGATTAATAATTAATTAAGTTGTTTCATAAAAGCCCTTTCTGAAATCCATCAGGCCGCAAAAATTGTTCACTTCAGCGATTTTGGGGCTAGAGTCGATGAGTGTATCGCCTCATTCACACGTAACACAAAGGTTAAAATCTCCTCCTCTTTCGTCTCGTTTGAAAAATTTCACGTCTCCATCACAAACTTTCACCTCAACTTTTATTGTAAATTTGTAAAAACTAAAAACTGAACTATACAATAACTAAAAGTCGGATCCGTGCTTGGACTCAAATCAGAAGTTTTTACAATTTTTTCTGCAAATGTACTGGCAAAATTAGAATTACTTTCTTCTGAAAATCGATTACCATAAAACTGTCTTTTACGTGGTCTGCACGTTAGCTTTGTTCTAAATTTCCCTTATTTTTTTTTATCCATTTTACACAATATTAGCCGAGACGTTTACTGAGTGATGTTAGCCCTGCGAGTGATATTTTCGAACTGAGCAAGCTCGCGTACCGTTTGCTTTGGAGCTACAATTTTGCTTCAAACCGAAAAGATATCATATCCATTATAGTAGGCTCTCCTTTTACTTGCTTCTACCCTCCTTAGAATCATAAAAGTAGCAGCAGATGTTCGACGCAGGTAGAGCAAAACCTTTGTAAACCGCGTGCCAACGGTAAGTTGGCACGCCGCGCGGTCGATTTGGCCTGGCTTATACTTGGCGCTATAATCGTCTAGAACTTCGAAAATATTTGAAATTTTCAGAGAATATTGTTTCCAATAGGACACTTTCTAAAAAGTCGATTTTTCCGACCCGAGAAAGTGTAATGTTCTCTTAAGATACTTACGGAGTGTGTATTTAATAAATTTTGAATTGGTTTTATTCAGCATATGTATACTTTGTGAACAACATGATTGTTTAATGAGTTACATTCTTAGTACAAATTTTACGTATCGTTATAAATTAGAATGCAGGCATAATGCGGTTACACGACGTACAGAAGAAAGAAATTTGAATGAATCTATCAACTACTAAAAATTATTAAAGTCTATTTCAGCAGCTATTCTCGGATCTGTCAATCGATCTCTGGACCCTTTTCTCGGTATCATAGCTTACCAACCGAGATAGGATCGACAAATGAGAGAATAAAACTGAAAATACTTAGTTGTTGCAGTACTATCGTAACATCGCAGTAAGATACAAGTTAACACATGGGCTGAAAAGTCCCGGGCCTAACAAAGAAAACACGGTTTTTTTGGTTCAAAATTAGCTTTATTCATCAACGTAATCTCCATCAAGAGCAACGCAATCATTCCAGCGCCGCTCTAACATTTCAATACCACTTTTGTAGAACGATTTATCTTTTGCCTCAAAATAGGTCTCAGTTTCAGCGATAACCTCTTCATTCGTGCGAAATTTCTTACCGGCGAGCATTTTTTTCAGGTCTGCGAACAGCCAGTAGTCGCTGGGAGCCAAATCTGGCGAATACGGTGGATGTGGGAGCAATTCGAAGTTCAATTCATGTAGTTTTGCCATTGTTTTGATTGACTTGTGACACGGTGCGTTGTCTTGATGAAACAAAATTTTTTTCTTTGCCATATGCGGTCGTTTCTTTGCAATTTCGGCCTTCAAACGCTCCAATAACGCTATATAATATTCACTGTTGATGGTATTTCCTTTCTCAAGATAGTCGATGAATATTACACCACGCACATCCCAAAATACCGAGGCCATAACCTTTCCAGCCGATTGTTGTGCTTTCGGGCGCTTTGGACGAGGTTCACCAGTTGCTGTCCACTCAGATGACGATCGTTTTGATTCCGGAGTGAAGTGATGGATCCATGTTTCATCCATTGTCACATATCGACGCAAAAATTCCGGTTTGTTACGTTTAAACATGGCCAAACACTGCTCAGAATCATCAACACGTTCTTGTTTTTGATCAACAGTGAGCAAACGCGGCACCCACTTTGAACAGAGCTTTCTCATAGTCAAATGCTCATGCAATATAAAGCCAACACGTTCTTTTGATATCTTTACGATGTCAGCTAACTCACGCAACTTCACTTTTCGATCATTCAAAACGATTTTATGGATTTTTTTTGATGTTTTCTGGTGTTACCGCCTCATTTGGACGTCCACTGCGTTCTGCATCATCGGTGTCTCTACGACCACGTTTGAAGTCAGCAAACCAACGTTTTATTGTTGTTTCTGATGGAGCGGAGTCCCCATAACACTTTTCAAGCCATTGCTTCGCTTGAACAGTATTTTTTCCCATCAAGAAGCAGTATAAAATTAAAACACGAAATTGTTTTTGATCCATTGTTTTGAAAATAACAAAAGTAGCGTCACTCTTAGCACAATAACTCACAAACTAATGAATAGAATATCATGAAATTTTAACAGCTGTCTTTTGAAGGTTAGTATTAACTGAAAAAAGGTGACTGCAATAAAACTAGCGCCATCTATGTGTTAGGCCCGGGACTTTTCAGCCCATGTGTTATATCTCTGGTTCGAAAGACCAAATTTAGAAGCATACCTGCACTTCGTTCATTGATCTATAGCTCAGATTATATGTGTTTTAGCTGTTTTACTCGTGTTTGTTTTATTGTTAGTTTCCATTTCCTGGTAGCTACACATCTTCTTGAACTTGCAGACAGCAATCGCCTTTCAATAGTGATAGTTAAGAGTGGTTCAATACGATTTTATTTAAAGTAGCGGCATTTTAAGGAACAGCTAAGAGTCGATTTTCTTTAAACATCACTCTGATGAAGTGGACTTCATTATTTCACAACTCGACTAAATTTTTGGTGCCATTTTAAAAGCGAACTTTCGGACTAAACAACGCACGAACAGTTTGAAGCACGATACATTCAGGAATTCCAACTCCAATTCGAATGCTTGAGTAAAACTGCTAAGATCTTACTAAATGTGAATCGATTTATTAAACCCATCTATTGCAGATAAATAACCGCTTTTTGGATCGAATAATATAAAGGTATTTAAACACGGGTGCGGTCGGAAATTGACAGAAATAAAAGTTGCCTGAATGGTTTTTGTAATTTCATCGGGTAGCTAAGGTAATCAGTAAAGATTTATTGCTGGTAATTCATATTTAAAGTTTTAATAAAGGTTTATTTTTCAGTTGAAAATAGTTACTGTTTCCAAATTTTTGGACGATAGCGTAACACGTAGGCTGAAAAGTTTTTGGTCGAGCTACTTAAAACACATTTTGTTACAAAATTCTACTTTATTCAATATATGTAGTCTCCTTCAAGAGCGATACAATCAGTCCAATGCTTTTCTAACATTTCTGTACCTTTCTTATAGAAAGATTTGACTTTGCCTTCAAAATGGACCTCAGTTTCGGCAATAACTTCTTCACTGGAGCCGAATCTCTTTCCGACGAGCATTTTGTAAGGTCCGCGAATAGATAATAGTCGCTGGGGGCCAAATCTGGAGAATAGAGTGGATGAGAAAACAATTCGAACTTCAATACGTACAATTTTGCCATCGTAACCATTGACAAAACCTTCCCAGTCAACTGTTGTATTTTTGGACGCTTCGGGCGGCTTTCACTGACTGCTGTCCACTCAGCTGACTGCTGATTTGATTCCAGTGTGTAGTGGTGGATCCATGTTTCATCCATTGTTACATATCGCATGAGAAAAATCCTTTTTATTACGCTTAAACAGGTCCAAACAGCGCTCAGAATCATCAACACGTTGTTTTTGGTCCACTGTGAGCAAACGGGGTACCCATTTCTAACAGAGCTTTCTCATGTCCAATTGTTCATGCAAAATATGACCAACACGTTCTTTTGATATCTTCAGGGTGTCGGCTATCTCACGCAATTTCACTTTACGGTCATCAAACAATTTTGTGGATTTTTTTTTCTTTTCCGGTGTAACCACCTCATTTGGGCGCCCAGAGTGTTCAGCATCACTTGTATCTATACGACCGCGTTTAAATTCAACATACCAGTAAATGATGAGTAATTTTCTAGAAGCAAAGTCCCCGTAACACTTATCAAACCATTGATTTGCTTGAATGGTGTTGTTTCCCATCAAAAAACAGTGTTTAATCAACACACGAAATTCGATTTTTTCCATTGTTTTGAAAATGTCCAAAGTAGCGTCACTAAAACCACTGTAACCTGTAAATTAATCGTTGAAATGTCATGAAATTTTGACACGTATCGTTTGAAGGTTGGTACTTTCTAAAAATCATGGATTTTTTCAAAGGCGACATCTATGTGTCAGATCAAAAACTTTTCAGCCTACGTGTTATATAGTCTGTAAGATGATTATATGTTGTGTTGTAAAAATAATAATAAAGTTGTGGTTTTATAAAATTTGTTTTATTTGTATAATATATAATTTAAGACCCATAAGTTTGTAAGGATTTACAAGGTTCCCTTCTCACCCGAATTTTTGATACTAACATCTACAAAATCCGTTTTCAGAATTAGTGCTTATTTTAAAACTGTTTTCCAAAATGTTCTGTGGCTCGGAAAAATTAAACTTGCTCAAACTTAAATCACTCTAAATTAGAGAGAGCTCGAGACATAATGCTTAATCTTTGCCTCTTTCCAGATTAGTATTACAAGCGTCGACAATTAATATTTTTTCATAATCAACTGACGAATTCCTAATACAGGAAGGCATGTCAGATACTACCTTGGTAAACTGCACGTCCGGGATTTCTTGCGTACTTCTTCTAGGACAAAACTTACTGACGTGTATTCAGCCGCTGAAATAAAGCACTTGGCCAATTATTGCCTCAAAAAACAAAGTCCAATAATAAAAAAGATATGGTCTCTTGAAGTTTTCTAGGCTTTTAACTTCGGAATTGTAGTATTTCAGTGTGTTTATCTGCTTTAAAAGATCCCGCGCTAGACACTGAGTAGTGGTTTACCTTTAAAGGTTTTTAATTTGATTATTCTCGTACGTGGCGCCTGTCTATTTTTAGAAAGGAGTAGTGTATGTGACTTAAACCATATTTCAAATTACTTTATATCGTATTCAGTTATTTTGCCTAGCCACAGGTAGTGTCACTGAGTGTTTAACACATGGGCTGAAAAGTCCCGGGCCTAACAAAGAAAACACGGTTTTTTTGGTTCAAAATTAGCTTTATTCATCAACGTAATCTCCATCAAGAGCAACGCAATCATTCCAGCGCCGCTCTAACAATGGCCAAACACTGCTCAGAATCATCAACACGTTCTTGTTTTTGATAAAACAGTGAGCAAACGCGGCACCCACTTTGAACAGAGCTTTCTCATAGTCAAATGCTCATGCAATATAAAGCCAACACGTTCTTTTGATATCTTTACGATGTCAGCTAACTCACGCAACTTCACTTTTCGATCATTCAAAACGATTTTATGGATTTTTTTTGATGTTTTCTGGTGTTACCGCCTCATTTGGGACGTCCACTGCGTTCTGCATCATCGGTGTCTCTACGACCACGTTTGAAGTCAGCAAACCAACGTTTTATTGTTGTTTTTCTGATGGAGCGGAGTCCCCATAACACTTTTCAAGCCATTGCTTCGCTTGAACGGTATTTTTTCCCATCAAGAAGCAGTGTAAAATTAAAACACGAAATTGTTTTTGATCCATTGTTTTGAAAATAACAAAAGTAGCGTCACTCTTAGCACAATAACTCACAAACTAATGAATAGAATATCATGAAATTTTAACAGCTGTCTTTTGAAGGTTAGTATTAACTGAAAAAAAGGTGACTGCAATAAAACTAGCGCCATCTATGTGTTAGGCCCGGGACTTTTCAGCCCATGTGTTTTGATGTTATTAGGCTCGGCCATTGTCTTCGGAGTAAAATGAAACTATAATAAGATCTAAAAGCCCTACTAAGTACAGTTTCATGCAATTTTGGAGTGGCTTTTCATTTTACAGCTGATTTTTAAACTTGTAGACTATACTTGGTGCAATAATTTATTTTAGCAAATAAGTTTTGTGGGTTTTTATAAAAATCACTTTAAAAATAATTAATTTGTAGGAATGTGAATTAGAAAAACTAAAATCGAAGATATATTTTCTCGAAGCCGATCTAGCAGAATTAAAGTCGCTCAACGAGCAGCTACAAAAAGAGTACAAATCAGTGAACGATGACATTATATCACCCGACTCGAAAGATATATCTGACATAAAAACGTCTGAGAGTAGTGATTCACCAGAAAGGTAACAAAACCAGGATTTTATCATCAATTTTTTTGTGCGTTCTTCCACAGTAAACATGAAACACAGTAGCGACAGTCCGACTCGGCATCTTTGCTCGCGAGGGGTTCGAGTTTTTAATGATCACACGACCTGTCGCCATATTGCTGGTATGATGCCTGAGAGTTTTTGAAATATTCGAATTCCTTCTTTCAAGAAAAATCCTATTCTGTATAATAAAAATGAATTGTGCTGACTGAAAAGAAGAAAAAAACGATAAAAGTTTTGTTTTTAGAAACATTTTTTAACAAGTTCTTATTAAAACGGATATACAAAAAACAAGGAAAAAGGCAAAAATACATTTGAATTCAACACTTTTGCACGTTATTCATTTAAATACGAGGCTGGTTTGAAAAGTCCGTGCAAAGTCCGAGAGATGGCACCACCGGCACGTATCGAGGTCATGTTTAGTTAGTAGCATCTCTTGAATGAACGCACACCAAGTTTCAGCCATATTGGTCTATTTCTTTGTGTTTGGCATTCGTGTGAATCAAGGAAGTCGAGTGATTTTCAAGAAATGGACGAAAAAGAATTTCGTGTGGTGATTAAACATTACTTTATGAAAGGCAAAACGCCTCAGGAGACTAAAAAGAAGCTTGATAAACATTATGGTGACTCTGCACCTTCAATTAGAACAGTTTATGCAAAAACATTTGGACATGAGAAAGCTATCCGCAAGATGGGTGCCGCGATTGCTCACGCTTGACCAAAAACGGAATTGTGTGAAGTGTTGCAAGGATGGTTTGCAGCTGTTCCAGAAGAATCCGGAGGACTTTAAGCGTCGTTTAGTCACTGTGGATGAAACATGGATACATTACTATACTCCTGAGACCAAACAACAATCTAAACAATGGGTTACCAAGAGGGAATCTGCACCAAAAAAGCGAAAACCGTTCCTTCGGCCGGAAAGGTTATGGCTTTTGGGATTCGCAACGGATATCCTCATCGACTATCTGGAAAAGGGTAAAACTATTACAGGTGAATATTATTCATCGTTATTGGACCGTTTGAAAACCGAGCTGCAAGAAAAACGGCCGCGATTGGCCCACAAGAAAGTCCTTTTTCATCACGACAACGCACCAGCACACACCTCAGCAGTTGTGGTCGCAAAATTAATGGAAATAGGATTCCAACTCGTTTCACATCCCCCCTATTCTCCAGACTTGGCTCCCTCGGACTACTATTTGTTCCCCAATTTGAAGAAATGGCTGGCGGGACAAAGATTTTATTCAAACGAGGAGGTGATTGCAGACACTAATGAATATTTTGCAGACTTGGACAAATCCTATTATTCGGAAGGGATCAACAAACTAGAACATCGTTGGACGAAGTGTATAAGCCTAAAAGGAGACTATGACGAAAAATAAAAAAGGTTTACCCCAAACACATAAGTAGTTTTTATTTTTGCACGGACTTTTCATACCAGCCTCGTATATTATTGTTGAATTTATGTTTCTCAACTATTGGAGATATTGACCGGGGAGAAAAAATGTTCATTGTGAGAATATATTTCTGCACACTTTCAGCTTCACGTGTATTATGTCAACAATCATGCTCCTTATATTTCAGCGAATTCCAGTAATCTTTAGAGATTGAAAATAATTATAATTATCATTTTAAGATGCGATCGTCTTTCTTTTCAGCTTAAAAATGAAGTGAACACACATTTTGCTCCATTTTATCATTAGTTAAATCTAATATAATAATTTCCATACAACTAATGACTTTTAACTTTAAATCCAAGCGCTAATTTATTCAGACTCATTCGTGCTAGAGAATTACTACTTTTGCATGCCCAGATTAAGTTTTGAAAGTTTAGTTAGCGAATGTTAGCAAATAATATAACTTAACTCTAGCAAAGAATTTTAATATGAAAGATAATCTTCATATAATATATTGCGTAATGGAAATAAAGAATTACGAACAAATTACCTTTTAGGATCTTTGGGAAATCTAAAAAAAACTAACTCCCATTAAATGTTACTAGGCTGCATTTCGGCATATAAGTAGTTTTTTGTACGTAGAATACGATAAAAAATGTTTGCTGCTCTAAAGTATTCAAAAGTTTACAAAACTGAAAATAAAATGAAAATTTTGGCTTTTCGCAAATATCTCGAGAAATAAAAAAGATATCGAAAAACTAGTAACACCACATGAAAAAACGGGAAATTTTATCAAAAAAATAGTACACTGCCGTCAGAAAGTATTTGCCCACCTAGTTATTTCAGTCCCAAGACAACAGAAACCCAGATAATATATTTTTTTAATTTGAATGAATTATTATTTATTTTCAGATTATTTACAGTCTAGAAAATCAAAAAAATATTCCTGATTTTCTAGGATTTTTTCTCATCTATGTGACCTCCTTTGTTTTTAATTACCGCTTTACAGAGTTTCGGCATTCTGTCCAGTAGTTTTTCTTCGGTTATTTTAACCCATTCTGCTTGTAAAAAATTCCCACAAGTGATTTTCTAATGTTGGATTGAGTTTTCGAACACACCTGTTCCAAATGGTCCCACAGCAATTCGATGGGGTTCAAGTCTGGTGATTGTGGAGGCCAAGTCATCACTTCCAAGACGTCATCAGATTTCCATTGGTTCAAAAGTTTTCTAATTTGTGTAGCAGAATGTTTAGGGTCGTTGTCATGCTGAAAAATAAATTTCACCTCAAAATAAATTCAACCTCAAAACGATTATCATGCAAAACTTGGAAATTTGTTCTAATTGGTTTTTAATTTGTGATTTCACCAAAAAAGCTTATCTAAACAATTTTATGATGGACTCTTATTAAGAACAATTAAATTTATCTAATATAATAAAAGGGTTTAATTAGGTATTAAATTTTGGCAGTTACATTGAAATTTCTAGGTGGGCAAATACTTTCTGACGGTAGTGTATATAGACTATTTTTCTTTTAGTTGTACCTTAATTTAAAAAATTATTTAAAATAAAATGGCTGGTTTAACCCTTTCAGTTGTAGTGGGAAGCATGCTTCCAACCTCATTTATGTTTAAATTAACATTTCTGTATACCGCTAAATATTTTGAAATTGGCTATTAAGGGGTTCCCGAGGTGCTGATTAAGAATCCGATGACAGATTTGAAAAATTCAAAATGACGGATCCAATATTAACGCCATTAACAAAATTCCTTCTAGTAATTTAGAATTTTTTCAATAACTGTTTTCTTTGTACCTGGATGTTTAAATGCTTTATACTTAAAACTTAGACTCTTATCTTTCATTTCTCACCTTTAAATATTTTTTTTTATTTTAAGTTTAAATTGTATAATTAATAATAAGCAAAAAATATATTTGTCATGAACACTTTTTTAAGAGCAAAATTTTTTAAAAAAAAAGAAAATTTTAATGATTTTCTAATATCAAATATACTTTTAAGTGTAACTAGAAAAAAATTGTCCGATTTTTTTGGTCATTTCGTACTTCTTTGCCGGTGGCGCCCTATAGCAGGCAAATTTTCATATTTTAAAACTCATTTTTTAAATAACACAGACAATGTGGGTATTTTTAATTATTCTTGTATTGAAACTTAAGGTATTACAATGATATACAGCCTTGCCCAAAAGTATTAGGCACCCTACAATTTACTTCATTTCTTGTGTTTCAGGGTAAAAAATTAAATTCGTATGTTTTGTAAAATCGTATATTGAGGTCAAATTATGAAATAAAATTTGGTGTGTCCGCCCTTAGCTTTAATTACAGCAGCAACTCTTTGGGGCATGCTGCGTATAAGCCTAGTACATTCAGTTGTATTTAAGGCATCCCACTCATCCATCAAAGCGCTTTTTAGCGCTGCTTTTGATGTTATGCTATGCTCCCGTATCTTGTGCTTCAGAATACCCCAAAGATGCTCGATAGGGTTTAGATCTGGAGACTGCGCCGGCCAATCCAACAAGACAATGTTATTGTCTCTAAACCAGCGCATCGTAGCCGCTAATTTATGACGAGGTGTATTATCTTGCTGGAATTTGATGTCGTCTAAATTAGTGTCGCCAAAAATGAGCGTTAGCGAAGGCATCAGTACAGTTTCTAGTACATTTATGTACTTTTGGCTGTTCATGCGGCCTTCACAAACGAACATTTCGCCGACACTTTTAGCAGCCATGCAGCCCCAGATCATAATGCTGCCTCCTCCGTGTTTTACAGTAGGTACCATGCAATCTGGATGGTATTCCTTGCCGACACGCCGCCTCACGAATGTCACACCTGTCGTTCCGAATAGCTGTAAGAATAGAAAAAAATACTCAATTAAAAAATTAGTTATTATTTTGACTAAAACGGATTAAATCAAGTGTAATTTTATGTAGTTATTTGTTAAAATAAATCATATAAAAACTTACCTCAAAGTTGGATTCGTCGGACCATACAACATTAGACCAATCCTCTTCGCTAAAATGTTGGTGCTTCAGAGCCCACTCTAAGCGTTTCTTCCTATTGGTCTCTGAAAGCCAAGGCTTCTTTCTAGGTTTGCACCCTCTTAATCCAGCTTCTGTCAGTCTTTTCCTTGCCGTTCGAGAACTAATCGGCACACTATGAGACAGAATCGTGCGTACCGTCTCAAAAATAGGTTTTGCGAATGTTCGATATTGAATATTTTGTTAATGCACATATCTAACTGAATGTCTAATACATATTATATAGAATTTAAAATAGATTATTTCTCATTTTTTCTTAATAAAACTTGACTTGCAAGTTGACGCTCAAAATAATGTCGATTATGTAGAACAGAATTGCACCAGTTTACATGGTCATATTTTCATTATTTTCAATGCAAATATGTAAGTGTGATATATGGTTAGAATGGTTATTCAGTACCTTATTTAAAAGCATTTAAGTAGACATTTATGTAAAAACTGGAGAGGTACACGATTGTTTTTGCAATATCAAATATCCTTACCTTATTAGAAACTTTAAATAGACTTTTGACAGTTAGCGATGTCTGCCGATGTCGTAATTTTGATACCATCACATAGAGCAGCTCATATAAAAGTCAAGGCAAAAAAAAAATTTGCCCGAATCTGCCCCCTTTTAAATGGGACGAAAAATACCTGATGGGGAGGGAAATGCAAAATATTTAAAAAAAAATTTTAAGATATGATTCAGGAGATTTTTCGAAAAATAGATTATTTCTGACATAGGTAGGCAGGTAGATATGTAGGTAGGTAGGTAGGTACAAGGCAGCTTTAGCAGGTAATATCACTAGAACAGGTGACTATTGTTTACATCCCAGCAAGTTGTCAAAATTTTGTTTACAAACTACCGCATTGAACTACATACATACATAAAGTGGTTGTTTTTTGAGAGAAGCTCTCGTGATTTTTGACAATGTGGTGAATTTTCTACCAACAAAATACATGTAATTTTTTTCGGCTTTGTTGCTATTGCCGAACTGCTACTACCTGGTAGAGCTGCCTTGGATAGGTAGACACATTTTTTGTGTTTTATATATAAAGATAGATTACTACCTAAATTAAAGTTTAGGTAAGGTGGAAATACTGTTATTGGAAATTATATCATATCATATAAGAACGCGATAAATATGTGACTACCCGCAGATAATAATATTTTTCTCACGGAATTGAAGTATAAAAGTTATTGATTTAATTGTCATTTACCAGTACTTTATTGTGCTTCGACATAGAATCTTCACCAACCTCGGTAAAAACAATATTTGCGAAGTACCTATACAACAAAATGAGTGAATTTGTTGTGCCTCGACGAGTATTATGCGAATTTTTCATTGACCCTGGGACAAAAAGAGAAGATATTCAAAAATACTTAGAAGAACACCATCATTTGTCGTCTTCAAAAAGTGAATTAGTTGTGAAAAGTATTCAAAAATCGCTTATATCAGCTTTTAACAATCGTTGGACCACATCTAACCGAACTAAAGAACGTTTCTTTAATAAAAATACAACGTGGTTAGACGGTGAATTTAAGGTACAGTTCGACGAAATACCAATGGATATGAAACCTACAACATCTGGAGAACGTGGACGTCCATCAAAGTCTTATGAAGATCTGTCAGAGAAATCGAAAAAAAGGAAGAACATGGAGTTAATTCAAGAATATGGACTCGAGAATATACATAACGCATACCTCCGAGGATTGCGGTCTGAAGGAGAATTGGAAGAAGCTTTTGTTGTTGCAATGATGCGGAATTGTGATAGAGATGAAAAAAAGATCATAAAGGAAAAAATTGTTGCATGAAACTCGCAATGCAACATATTTTACGGCGGATGAAGCTTTAAGTCTTTTTACTGATTTAGATCTTTCGAAATCACAATACGGATTACTTCGAGCAAGTCTGATTAACAAAAACTTCGATATATTACCGTCATATAATATATTAGCGTCTTTGGTACCAATAAAGCTGATTGATACAGAAACAAAAGAGGTTCTTTGGCAAAATCCGGCTTGCTCTTCTATTCGATATTGCCGACTAATTCTGATGGAATTTGCAAAAGAAACGCCCGAGAAAACCCGTTCGGTGATATTCGGGGTCAAATTAATAATTTGAAAATTTCTGAGATACACATGGGGGACCAGCTAATTGAAATAAGTCACGAGCTGTTCTTAACTATGGTGGATGGAAAAGTTACACAAGTTCTAACTGACACAAGTTCTGGAGCTGTGTGTACGGTGTATGGGGCTAAACTAAGCGATATGAATAATTTGGAGAAGATTGAATCAAAGCCAGATAATATGAATGCTTACGAGTACGGTTTGTCGACGTTGCATGCATGGATTAGGTGCATGGAGTTAGTTTTACATATTTCATATAATCTTTCGTTTAAAAAATGGGCTGCGGGAACTCCGGAAGATAAAAAAAGTAGAGAAGACAAGAAAAAACTTGTATAAAGTCTATTTCGAAGCCGAATGGGATTGCATGTTGATAAACCCCGGCAAGGAAGTGGAAATAGCAATGACGGCAATACAGCTCGACGTTTTTTTTTTGAGAACTACTACTGCTCTTCAGAAATAACAGGAGTTAATGAGGATCTTATTAAAAGGTTTTATGTTATTCTTCAGACTTTGGCATGCAGTATTGCTGTAAATCCAGAAAAATTTGGTTAATATACTCGCGCTACTGCACAATTGTACGTTACACAATATACGTGGTATAACATGCCTTCTTCAGTACATAAAATCTTAATACATGGGGAAAGTATAATTAGACATTTTGCTGTTCTGCCTATTGGTAATTTATCTGAGGATGCCCAAGAATCTCGTAATAAAGGTTACAAAAATATCAGATTATGTCACGCTAGAAAGTGCTCTAGGTCCGCAACGAATGAAGACGTATTTCATGGTCTTTTATTTACATCAGACCCATACATATCAGATATCAGAAAATCATCAGTCACTGTTGCCAAGGAACTGTTAGACGAAGCCAGGAACCTCTTAGATATTTAAATTGTAGTTTGTATATCAATTTTTTTTTTTTTCTATTTTATGTAGTTTAATAGATGTTTGTCATTTATTATATGCTATTTTTATATGTAATATTAACAAAAATACGAAATAATAGTGTATATCATTAAACTGTATAATTATCATTCAATAAGTTAAGTAAACTATGTTTTTGTATGAAAAAGTGTCATTTTTATTTTTGTATTATTTTTTTATATATTATAAATAAAATAATTCTCGCAAAAAAGAAAACCGACTTCCTCCCTCCGATTTTCATAAATTTTCAATAGAGTTATCTAAAAATCAATATTTTGGACGGACAAAATATCCGTCCGATTTCCGAAATTTTTTATGTGTTCAGCCTGTTGACAAATTCTTTCAAAAAGAAGAAAGAATTTTGAAAATCGGTTTATAAATGGCCGAGATATTCAAAAATTAATTTTTCGGACGGACATTTTGTCCGTCCGATTTCCAAAAAAAATTTATGGGACCCAACTGCAAGCAATACCTTTCAAACAAAAAAAGAATTTTTAAAATCGGTTCACAAATGGCGGAGTAATATTGGAACAAACATTTAAAAAAAAACAAAAAAAAAGGAACAAAAAAAATACACACGTGAAGTCGGTTAAAAATTAACAACGAATGTACCATTATTTGATAGTATATACATTAGAGATACTATGTACCAAATTTCAGCTATTTACTTCAATCAACAACAAAGTTACAGATTTTTGAGACGGTACGCACGATTCTGTCCCATAGTGCGGCATCCCAATCTCTTCCGACAGAGTTGCAGCAAGCTCAGATGATGCTTTTTTTTTTCGATTTTTAATAGACTCGCGGATGAGTTTTCTGTCCTGTCGCTCATTAGTCTTACGTTTTCTGCCCGTTCTCATTTTGTTGGCATGAAAACCAGTCTCCACAAACCTTTTAATAGCACATTTCACTGCGCACCGAGAACATTTCACTAACTTGGCTATTTCTACTTGGGACTTGCCTTGTTCATGTAGGGTTTAAATTTTAATTCTTTTTTCGATACCAACCTCACTTTTCTTAGGCATTTCTCAAATATAAGAATGTCCAGTTCACAAATAAAACACGCACGGAAGCTTCGTGACACTACAAGTAGTAAAAAGAGACTGATAAAATATTTTTCAAAACCTGTAAAAGAGATTGTCTATTGTTTAAGTTAGCTTTTGACAGCGCCACCTACGAGGCTGGTTTGAAAAGTCCGTGCAAAAATAATGAGGATTATCCCTTGCGAATCCCAAAAGACAGTCGCCATAACCTTTCCGGCCGAAGGAACGGTCTTCGCCTTTTTTGGTGCAGATTCCCCCTTGGTAACCCATTGTTTAGATTGTTGTTTGGTCTCAGGAGTATAGTAATGTATCCATGTTTCATCCACAGTGACGAAACGACGCTTAAAGTCCTCCGGATTCTTCTGGAACAGCTGCAAACCATCCTTGCAACACTTCACACGATTCCGTTTTTGGTCAAGCGTGAGCAATCGCGGCACCCATCTTGCGGATAGCTTTCTCATGTCCAAATGTTTATACAAAATATTATGTACCCGTTCAGTCGAGATGCCCACAGCACTAGCAATCTCACGCACCTTAACTCTTCTGTCATCCATCAATACAATACTATGTTTTATTAAATATTTATAACTTACTTTATTTCCGGTAAAATCATGCAAACAAGCAACAAAAATAAAAACTATTAGTATCATCGGAAAGCTGAAAATCACCTCTCCAAAAAGCTATCTTTTAATTTTCTTTTTAAACTCTGAAAATAAGTAATATCGATTAACCTTCGAGCGGTACGCCTAGACTTTCAAATTAACCTGTTTGGCGCGCAACACTTTTTGAATCGCCTAGCCTAATTTTTAATATATACTATTTTTTTGTAAAATTTCCCGTGGTACTATTAGTTTTTTCGATATCTTGTTTACTTTTTGAGATATTACCAAATTTTTGATTTTATTTTGGATTTTGTGCGCTTAGCATACATCTCCAAAAGAACTACCTGTGTGCCCAAATGCAACCTGTTAACATTTAATTAGAGGTCCAGATCCCTGGCGACTGGGCTATATTGGAAAATTATTAATAATGAATTTCGACCGCGCTGGCAACCATGTTGTTGGTATGATAGAGGACGCATGCGTGATAAAAAACAAGACCTAAAAATTTTCTTGAGCGTCGTATATTTTATGTTTACTGTGGTTCTATCTTTACCGGGAATGGAACTGAAATAAACTTACTTTCTCCTGCAAGCATATGTCTAAACTAATGTACAATATTTTTAGGTTCGAAATTATAGATAAAAATATGTCTTTATTTAAAAAGACTGACCTAGAAGATAATATATCGAATAATAGTTTTAATGCGAGCGATTGGACAAGAATAAGCATGCCAGATAAAGAGATAAGTGATGACTCGATTAGAGATACAAGTATTGACAAAGATGTCTCAATTAGGTATATCGGTGTTGGGAAAGAACGTGACTTTGCAGATTTGAGGTAAAACCAATAACTTCTTTTTTTTTCAGGTATTGACAGTTTTTATAAAAATATCACGAGTTTTTTTTTAAAGTTACCGACCTAGTTGTGAACGAAAAAAATATTTTCCTACACAGTTACCGTCCACACTAATACTTTTAGTGCAATCTTTTCGGTCCTGATGGTTTCTTTAGTTATTTTTTATGGGCATAGCACACCTGCTGCAGGAAAATTCATAGAACGCTACAGTAGCCATACGTGTGCAGAAAAAGCGATTCACATTGATCTTGAATCGCTGTAAATTGTAAAGGGTGATTCATTTAGAGGTACTTTTTGTGATGGGGATTTAATCGCAGATTGCGCATGCGTCGTGTCAACTGAAGTGGCATTCCTGTTCAGTAGTGTTTGACAATTCATAATGGAAAGACTTAGCCGGGCACAGCGTCTACAAATTGTTCAACTTTATTACGAAAATGGGCGTTCTACGAGGAATGTGTATCGGGCACTTAGAGCAACTTATGGTCCACATAATCGACCTACCGAACGCACAATTCGCTCTACCATCAATAAGTTTGAGACCCAATTTTCATTATTGGATAATGCTCGACCGAATAGACCACATCCAGCACGTAGTGAAGAAAATATAGGGGCGGTAGCGGTGAGTGTACGCGAGGACCGTGAAGTGTCGATTCGTCGCCGTTCTCAACAGCTTGGCCTGTCATATTCAACAACTTGGCGTATTTTACGTAAGGATCTTTCTTTAAAAACATACAAAATTCAACTAGTGCAACAACTGAAGCCGACCGACCTTCCGAATCGTTTCCGTTTTAGTCGTTGGGCTCTTGACAAGCTTGCAGAAGATCCACTGTTTTCGAGAAAAATTTTGTTCAGCGATGAGGCCCATTTTTGGCTTAATGGGTTCGTGAATAAACAAAATGCCCGTATTTGGGGTGATGAACAACCTGAAGAGGTTTAAGAGCTGCCATTAAATCCAGAAAAAAAACAACTGTTTGGTGTGGTTTATGGGCCGGTGGAATAATCGGTCCATATTTCTTCAAAACAGAGGCCGGCCGGAATGTTACTGTGAATGGTGACCGTTATCGCGCCATGGTAACAGACTATTTGATGCCAGAAATTGAAGCCCGTGGTCTCGACGAAATTTGGTTCCAACAAGATGGCGCCACTTGCCATACAGCCTGTGAAACCATGGCTTTACTGCGAGAGCAATTCGACGAACAGATCATTTCACGCTTTGGACCAGTGAATTGGCCGACTAGATCATGTGACATCACACCTCTTGACTTTTTCCTTTGGGGCTATGTAAAGCCCAAAGTCTACATGGATAAGCCAGCTACAATTGAGGCATTGGAGGCCAATATTACTCGAGTCATTGGCCAAATACCACTCGAAATACTCACACGCGTCATTGAAAATTGGAACTTCAGAATGGACGTTGTTAACCGTAGTCGCGAACAACATTTGAAAGAAATTATCTTTAAGAAATAATTGTAAAGAATGGTTCTTTTATATGATAATAAAGATTATAAAATAAAATTGTTTTTATACATTTTTTTTTATTTAAAAAAAAAAGTACCTCTAAATGAATCACCCTTTACTTGGTGGAAAACAGAGATGTTCTCCATATAAAGGACTGCTTGAAAAGGGTTGTATGAGGAGCGATCAGCTGAATCTCGTACTGATGTAACGTATTAGCGTAGCACGCACCGTTCTGGGAGGAATTAAGCGGGCTACACCTATTGAACACTTTCCATGAAAATAGTTGTAGAATAGACTCAATTTGCCAACCGTTCTTCGAAGTTGCAGGGAATCAAGATTGCTGCTGAATTTTGGGTCTCCAGTCAAGCGAACAGCTCTCTTCTGAATAGAATCCGACAGAAAAGACAAGAATCCCGCACCAACGCAGTGGAAATTAGATTACTGAGAAAAATCGAAACCAAGAGCAGAAAAGACAAAATAAGAAATGAAACATTCACACGAAGCTTACATCAACGAGAAAATTATAGAGGGACAGCTCAGATGGTTTGGACATGTGTGTCGAGTGCCGGACGAAAGACTCACCAAAACAGTGTTTGAAACATTAGTGCCGGGAAGAAATAGGAGAGGAAGACCAAGAGCAAGATAGATAGACAACATCAGAGAAGAATTTGAGGGGAGAGGAATGGCATGGAGCGAAATACGAACTTTAACCCAAGGCAGACAACAATGGAGACAAAAATGCAAAACTCACTTCCCCCGGCTATATACTTAACGGTAGAAAGGCTTTGGACTAAAAAAGAAAAAGAAGATATTCGATAATAATGAAGCAATCTCACGAGAAGACTTTCCTTCTTTTGAAAATTTTATTACTCTCTCACGAATTTGGATTTGCATATGCCGAGCCATGTTTATGCCCCCACGACTTTTTATGAACTAAATGTGAACATTCAACGCGCTATTATTCATAAATACGTCTTTGAACGTCCTACTGCGTCAATGTATATTATGTGGCGGGAAACTTTTGCACATATAAATATTCTTTTACTATATTATTTTGTTTCCTATATCTTATACTCACATTTAATAATGATTAATAACACAGGGGAACAGCTGTTTTGGTGTCGAGGTTTTTTGAGCTGATTCTATATCAATTTGATGTCCTGAATTCAAATAACGTATTCATTTGTACCTAGGAGCTCAAATTTTTAAGATATACAATTTTAGAGAAATGTAAGTTACATTATTGTAACTCAAATCCGTAAGTGTAGTAAACAAAAGTAGATACGAAATTTTTATTTTAGTTATACAAAATACAATATTATGTCGTACTTACAAACAAAAAAAACATTGAAGAAATGAAATAGTCACTCAACACTTGGAAAGCTTCTTTTCCGCGACATTCTTGAATGTTTTTTTAAACAGTCCCTTTTTAAACTCCAGCAGTAATCTGCCATCATGTGCATGTCCCATCTTCCTTGGTAGCGGTCCTCCATAACTTTAATATCTTGGTGAAATCTTTCACCTTGTTCCTCACTCATGTCTCCTAAATTTTCTGGAAAACGGTCTAAGTGGCTGTGTAAATAGTGTATTTTAATACTCATATTGCACCCTAAGGATTTGAAACTATTAAGCATCTTGTTAACCATTTCAACATAGTTTTGAGCTTTATGTTTGCCTAGAAAATTTTCTACAACTGCAACAAATGATGTCCAAGCTTCTCGTTCAACTTGATTCATTGAATTTATGAAGGCAGGATCCTTAATTAATTGTCTTATTTGTGGGCCGTCAAATATCCCTGCTTTGAGTTTTTCTGTGCTCAACTGATGCATTTTTACCCCTATATATGCAAAACAAGACCCATTCTTATCAAGAGCCTTTACAAATTGCTTCATTAAGCCCAACTTTATATGTAACGGAGGAAGTATGATTTTTTCTCTTTTCAACCAAAGCGTCGTTAATGACATTCTTTTCCCCAACGTCCATGTTTTCTCTCTGAGGCCAATCTTTTCTAACCCAGTGGTGTGTTTTGTCCCTACTATCCCAGAGGCACAAGAAACACGGATATTTCGTGTAACCACTTTGCTGCCCAAGAAGAAAGTTTACCATTTTTAAGTCTACACAAATCATCCATTGATCTTCGTAATACTTTATCTTCTGCAAGACCAAAGCTATGGTATTATATTCTTCTTTCAGTTTCGTTGAGTGAGCTAGTGGTATTGAACCATATTTATTCCCATTATGTAGAAGGACACATTTTAAATTTCGCTTTGAACTGTCAATAAATAGGCGCCAATCATCTGGAATATATTCAGAAAGTCCCATTTCTTTTATGAGTCCCCTAATTTCGTGACAAAATACAAGATTGTCTTCTTGAGAAAAGAATGGTAGCAGATCTTTTTCTCTTGTACGGTAAAAGGTAATTTTGGTTCCTTGTTCCAGTAAATTTTTTGTCGTTCAACCTAGAAGCCAGTATTTCAGATCATTTAATTCATTTTGATTGAAGCGTTGAGGAACTGATGACGTCCCCTCATAGTCACTGTTAGTTTCATTAGCATCAGAACTTTTATTAGCATCAGAAGAGCGATCAGAGGGAAAATATTCGTCATCAGAGATATGTGGTAGCTGATGAAATGTTGGAATCGGTATTTCATCTGAGTGCGGGATAGGGCGTATTGCCGAGTCTAAATTGGGATAAGTCCACTTACTGCGGTTATTTCGATTGATTCCATTAGTATTTACTAAACAGAAATAACAATCATTGAAGTGGTTTTTTGGTTCTCTCCAAACCATTGGTACGCCGAATTTTAGACATTTTCTTTTCCCGGTAGTCCACTGCCGTAAATGCTCTGTACAAGTTTTACATACGAGATGCGGGGCCCACGTTTTGTCCTGATCACCAAGCTTAACTCCAAAGTATCCAAGATACGCTCGCTTTACAAAGTCAGTAATAGTTTGTCTGTTTTGTTGAAACATGTATTCTCCGCATATATAGCAAAACACATCAGGTTGATTTACACAACTTCTTCTTGAACTGGAACCTGAACTCATTTTAATTCTGTTCAATAACACAAAAACACTTTTTTTAACATAAAATAACACGCCGAATTCGATCTACTCTCATTAGTAAGAACGCACAAACTGACGAGACTTACCCGAGTTAGGTGATTAAAAGGGTCAGTTCAGGTACCTGATAGGCAATGGTTCCACTGTTCATAGATTTACCTGGAATTTACTCAATTACAGACTGACAATAAAACCATTGTACCTACATTAATGAATATATAATAATTTTAGAACTCTCATAAATGAATATACTGAATAAAAACCACATTGGTAGATAAGTTGATGTATCTAAAAAAGTAGAGCTGATAGAGAAAAACGGATTGCATGTATAGATTTAGCATCCCAAATATAGTTACAATCAACTCTAAAATCCCAGGCACCAAAACAAAAATATTTTTTTGTTGTCCTGTGTAATCATTAGTCTTTTTTTATAGTACGAAATGTCACTAAACGGAAACTTTTGCACGCCACCGTATATGTGTTAGACCAAAAACTTTTTAGCTTACGTGTTATATTTACTCCAATATAAAATTCCAGTTTAGTTTCTTTAAATTTTATATAGTAATTATGTTTTTCAGCTTTGAACCATATACCAAAGAAGTGTTTTCTTTATGTTACATGAATATAGAACACACAATAGATAACGAAATAATGAACTTACTAAACGAAAATATCAACATTGAAAATCTAATCCATATTGTCTCACAATCGCTGCTAAAACTTATTCCAAACATTATTCTAAATAAAAGAGAAGAAGCGATCCCACTTCTGATGGCAGCTATTTATCTGAATCCAATGGCGTCGGAGAGAGATAGATTATTGCAACAGTTGTTTAATTTAAAGAAAAAACCAACTGAAAGCGAGAGACTTATTATACTTTCCGGTAAGTGGGAAATTAGTCAGGCAGAAGAAGTTAATGGTAATTTGTAGTCAGGCTTAAATATTTTTTTTTTTTTTAAGGTGTAGTAGGTATAGCAAAGTACGCAGGCGAACAACTGGTAGAAAACGAAATTTTGCCTCAGTGTTGGCTTCAACTTACACATAAGTATGTAGAAAGGCGCCTACTTGTGGCTGAGGCCTGTACAGTCTTAATTCCTTATGTGTCCGTAAGTAGACCAAACTAATTAAGTAAATTATAAATATTTAGATGTATTTCTTGCCCTTAATTTACTTACCTACTTATTTATTTTTTCTCTTATATTTAGAGCCCTATACGTAACTCCTTAATACTATCCATGCTTCAACAAATGTTAGAAGATAAAGAAGACCTAGTTAGAGAGCAAGTGGTCAAAGCTTTGGCTCTGTTATTCTCTATGTGCGAAGATAGAGATAAATATGCCCAGTGCGAACAGATTTCGTTGAATACTTTGAACGATAATAGTATTTCTGTAGTGAGTTTAAGTACACAAATATTGTTTCCAGTGTTGGCCAGATGGGCTTTACAAATGGGTAAGCACATTGAAGTTTGAAGCTATACCAAGATAGTGAATTGTGAAAAATGGCCGCTAAAATAAATAAACAAAAATCATTTACATTGAAGATGATATCTTTACTCATCTTTTGGCTATATATATATATATATATATATATATATATATATATATATATATATATATATATATATATATATATAAGCAGCTGAAAATATAAATGCTCTCTCTCTCTCAAACAAACTCAAGTAATGAAAGCACGTCGATCTTACAAGACGCTTTTATTATTATCAATAATAGCAAAGTCATGTTTAAATAGTGAACCGTCTATTTCAGGATTTAACGCTAAAGCCTTAAAAAATATATTGAACTCTATATGTTCAATACTACAAAAAATACTGTACAAAAATTGAAAATTACATTAAGTCCTTACAAAAATATATTGGAAATAACAATAAACAAAAGGCGTATAATATAATATACACGAGCCTCCCCTACAGCAGAAGCCCCCGGCTGTCGGCTATAATAAAACAATTTTTTGTCGATGTTTTACAAAAAAATTCTTTCTAGTCTAAAATAAATAAAGGGAAGCATTCCATCCATACATTTATTTTATTATCTTTTTTACCAGGAAGCAAAGAAAATTTTGGTAAACTACTTGTTAAAATCTTTACTTTATAATATTCAAATATAAAACGTGTGTAAGTTGTTGAATTGGTTTAGGGCCGATTTTGGCTTTTATTATTGAGATCCGCTATTTTTTATTTAACAGCTGTCTGAGAGCAAAGTAAAAACATAATTTCGAATAGATTTTTCTCTGAACTTTTTCAAGATAAATACTTAAATGGTAAACCATTTTTTATGTACCTTAAATTGGTACCTTATTAGTTGGTTGGTGATATTTTTGGATGTTTCATTTGGACATTTTATTTTGCTGTGTGTAATGTACATCCATATGAAATAAATAAAAAAATAAATGTACCTTAAATGTGCAATGGATCTCCGTATAAAATATCCTAAGTGGTCCATGACAAATTTAAAACTTAACCAACGATACAATCTATCTCACTTGCTGCTATATTCTATACTTTCTGCAGATTTCTGAATGACTATGCCAGCTCATCTCTCTTTAAAAAACATTTACGACACCTTACCCCCGCAATTGATAAACATTCACTGAAGTTGCAGTATAAACGCGTTAATCTTTGGAATGCGAATAACAAAGGAGACGCAAATCTTTCGGTTTTAGAACAGAACAATATTTTAATATTTTTTTTTATCAAATTTATAGAGAAAAGCGGACTAACGGAATCGAAAAAAACGATCTTCTGCCTGATTTTCGTATTTCGATATTGTGAAGTTCAACGTTCATCAGGGGGATACAAAAAATCTATTCATGACACTATTTCTTTAGGGTCGATTTTCGACTTTATTATTGACATCCGCTATTTAAATTTCCTGCAATCGGTTTTGCAATAAGGATCCACCAGTTCCAATATATGCAGTAAATTCCGTAACTCCCGGTATATATATATATATATATATATATATATATATATATATATATATTATATATATATATATATATATATATATATATATATATATATTAAACCAGGCTTGTGGGGGGGTAATAACATAACCCCAAAATGAAGTTCCAGCGGGAAAGAATTACATTACATACCTCGTTTCTCTCTGTGTTTTTCGTTCAAAAATGGTTTCTTGATTGTACTCCGCCACTTCAAATCCTTAGTCCGGAGATGAGTGCGAACCGTTTCATATGATATATCTAAACCTTTTTGCTTTGATTTTTCCACCCCTTAGCTCAAAGTTAATTGAAGATTTTAGAAAAACATGTTAATATTCATTTTTTTCGTCCTTGCCCGACACTTTTCCTCTCGAACCACGTTCTGGTAGATCAACAACATTTTTTAACTGAGAGTATCATTTCACCCACTTGCTAACGAATGCCCTGGACTTGTCCATATACTTAGCAGTCACTGTAGACGTCATCTTGAGACCTTTTACATTGCGTGCAGGGGTGCCAACAGTTACCTGAAAAAAAGAAATTTATTTTACCGAATACAGCCGTAGTTCTTACTTGGCCGACTGTCGTCTTAAGCCTCTCGACTCACACTAAACACACAAAAGTCGATAGTTACTAACCACTGATTCCAAGAAATGTTTATCCTACGAAGGTTACAACAAATCTCGGGAAAAACATTCGTTTTTTTGTTTTTTATCTGTCCTTTTTTCAATTTACTTTGATGTAGGTGTAGTATGGCATCCTCCAGATATATTTACTTGTATTATTTTACCCAATTGAGAAAAATTTTCGCATACTTTATACAGTTTTGAAAATAGCTCAAATCAGTTCGTCTTTCTCTTGCTTGGTAAATAAATCGAGCACTTTTTTGGGTGGTTACAGTCGAAAGTTAACGAAGCGAATGAACTATTCCGAAATTAAATATTTTCGCTGAAATTATTCGTTTTAAGAGATTGCGAGGTTTTAAACTTGGATCATTTTCGAATTGTAATGAAAATATGTGATT
>CM032453.1:6830224-6881950 GCA_019049505.1 Pachyrhynchus sulphureomaculatus | reverse complement strand
AAAAAAAAAGAGACAATTTTAATGATTTTTCTAATATCAAGTATACTTTTAAGCATAACTAGAAAGAAATTGTCCGATTTTTTTGGTCATTTCGTACTTCTTTGCCGGCGGCGCACTACAACAGCAAATTTTCATATTTTAAAACTCATTTTTTTAAATAACACAGACAATGTGGGTATTTTTTAATTATTCTTGTATTGAAACTTAAGGTATTACAATGATATACAGCCTTGCCCAAAAGTATTAGGCACCCTACAATTTACTTCATTTCTTGTGTTTCAGGGTAAAAAATTAAATTCGTATGTTTGTAAAATCGTATATTGAGGTCAAATTATGAAATAAAATTTGGTGTGTCCGCCCTTAGCTTTAATTACAGCAGCAACTCTTTGGGGCATGCTACGTATAAGCCTAGTACATTCAGTTGTATTTATGGCATCCCACTCATCCATCAAAGCGCTTTTTAGCGCTGCTTTTGATGTTATGCTATGCTCTCGTATCTTGTGCTTCAGAATACCCCAAAGATGCTCGATAGGGTTTAGATCTGGAGACTGCGCCCGGCCAATCCAACAAGACAATGTTATTGTCTCTAAACCAGCGCATCGTAGCCGCTAATTTATGACGAGGTGTATTATCTTGCTGGAATTTGATGCCGTCTAAATTAGTGTCGCCAAAAATGAGCGTTAGCGAAGGCATCAGTACAGTTTCTAGTACATTTATGTACTTTTGGCTGTTCATGCGGCCTTCACAAACGAACATTTCGCCGACACCTTTAGCAGCCATGCAGCCCCAGATCATAATGCTGCCTCCCTCCGTGTTTTACAGTAGGTACCATGCAATCTGGATGGTATTCCTTGCCGACACGCCGCCTCACGAATGTCACACCTGTCGTTCCGAAGAGCTGTAAGAATAGAAAAAATACTCAATTAAAAAATTAGTTATTATTTTGACTAAAACGGATTAAATCAAGTGTAATTTTATGTAGTTATTTGTTAAAATAAATCATATAAAAACTTACCTCAAAGTTGGATTCGTCGGACCATACAACATTAGACCAATCCTCTTCGCTAAAATGTTGGTGCTTCAGAGCCCACTCTAAGCGTTTCTTCCTATTGGTCTCTGAAAGCCAAGGCTTCTTTCTAGCTTTGCAGCCTCTTAATCCAGCTTCTGTCAGTCTTCTCCTTGCCATTCGAGAACTAATCGGCATCCCCAATCTCTTCCGACAGAGTTGCAGCGAGCTCAGATGATGTTTTTTTTTTTCGATTTTTAATAGACTCGCGGATGAGTTTTCTGTTCTGTCGCTCATTAGTCTTACGTTTTCTGCCCGTTCTCAGTTTGTTGGCATGGAGCCAGTCCCCACAAACCTTTTAATAGCACATTGCATTTCGCACCGAGAACATTTCACTAACTTGACTATTTCTACTTGGGACTTGCCTTGTTCTTTTTTTTTTTTTTTTTTTTTTTTTTTTATGGATCTAGCACACGTGCTGCAGGGAAGTCCCTAAAGCGCTCCAGGAGCGCACGAGTGCGGAAAAAGCGATTCACGTTTTGTTCTTGAATCGCTGTAAATTGTACTCGGTGGGAAACACAGCGCTGGGCAAATTATTCCAAAGGGATGACGTTCTCCATATAAAAGATTGCTTGAAAAGCGTTGTACGCGGAGTAACAAGCTGAACCTCATACGGAATGCGAAGCACCAGCGCGACGTGTATTTCTAACATGCACCGCTTTGGGAGGAATTAAGCGGGCTACATCCTTCGAACACTTTCCATGAAAATACTTGTAGAACAGACTCAAGTCGCCAACCGTTCTTCGATGTTCCAGCGAATCAAGGCCGCCGGTCAATTCCGGGTCCCCAATCAGACGGACCGCTCTTCTCTGAACAGAATCCAACAAATGCAGTGTATGTTTGGGAGCGGAGCCCCAAACGTGGGAGCAGTATTCCATAGTTGGTCGAATTTGGGCTTTATTGGGTAGTTTGGGTTCTGACCAGATACTTTTCCAATGACCTGTGAGTTGTTGTTTTGTTTGGTGGTTCGGTCACTGCTGTCTGTTTGCTGTGCATAGTTTTCCGGTAGAACTGTGTTTGGCTTCTTCGGAAGAGGTTGTTGGTATCTTTCCTCTCGTTTGGTTCTTTGTATCTACGGAGTCTTGCGGCATATACGGATAATTTTTGTTTTAGAATATCCAGGATTTCTGGCAGTGTTCTGTCGGGAGACCCGGACTTGATCTTGTTTATACTCTGTGTGATTCGTTGGACACGTTCCCGCTGATAAACTGGTAAGGTGTCCTAGGTATCTCCTGATGTTGTTGATTTTGTTTTCTATTCTTATTTGCCGTTTGAATTTTGGTTTTGTGCTGTTGGGATTTCTTTGCCGTTGCGGGAGTTTTTGATTAAATACTTCGTCGGTTGCGTTCATGATTGATGGTGGTGGGTCTAGGCGGCGAGTGATTCCCTTCTCAGTGGTTTTTTTGTCAGGACTTGTGCTTTTATCAAAGCAACGCATGGTGTGTTCGTTTGTTCCTGTAGTATAACTCATGCGTTGCCCTGATTTTCCCCCGCCTTGGTGGGTGTCGGCTTACTCGCCTTCACAACACTTTTGGCAGGTCCATTGTCAGTTGCCCGGTCTTCATCGTTTTGGTCGAGCTGCCATTTCCCGCGACGTCCCTCGACCGTTACGTCGCTCGCCCGATGCTTCTTTTATTGGTCTACTGTTGTTTGGGATGTTTTTAATGTTTTGTGGTGTCAGAAGCTCAAAGTGTCCCGACATTGGGTTGCCTGTTACTAGAAGGTAAATAGTTTCGGTGTGTTTTCTTGTGCTTATTATTGTTGGCTTGTCCCTAAAAGTTATTTTTGTATCTCTTGTTCTTCGTTGTTTTGAGAAGATATGAAAGTTGCTATTCTGGGTTTCCGAGAGGGCAAGTATCTCTAGGCTCGTTCCATAGGTGCCATTTTTCCTCATATAGTTTATAGTAGTTATTGAAGTCTTTCATATCGTCGTCCCCAAATAATGAAAATGTGTTAAGTTCCGACCAGTTTTGTTGTATATATCTTAGAGCAGCCTCTCGAGTCTTTCATGATGGTTTTGGTGGCCATATAAGTGTAAGCTAACTGCACGGAAAAGGCAATTTCCATCACCTACAATATCGGATCTAGTAAAACTATCGGGAGTAGTTTCAACTGAGGCGGTTGGTTGGATAGTTTGTCGTTGCTGTTGTTGTGGTGGTGTTGTAGCTGTTTGTACGACAGGGGTCCGCCTCCTCAACACCCTGCCATTATCACTAGTATAATTAGTATAATTATTATTATTTGACATAGTGTTCCCACGAGTATCCTAGGAAAGAATGGTCGACTGCGGCAGAGCCTGGATGCCACAGCAAGGCTACTTACTCCCGGAGGGCGCCCGGTATCCGGGGAAACCGTTTGCGACTCATAAACGCTGAGCCATTCATCTTCTCGGCACGGTAAACACCTTAAGATTGCGTTTTTGTTACATATAATCTGGACAACATAAGACAGCACAACATGACTCAGGTACCTCGGGATTGTCATTGTTCATGTAGGGTTTGAGTTTGAATCGTTTTTTTCGATACCAACCTCACTTTTCTTAGGCATTTCTCAGATATAAGAATGTCCAGTTCACAAATAAAACACGCACGGAAGCTTCTTGATACTACAAGTAGTAAAAAGAGACTGATAAAACATTAAAAATATTTTTCAAAAAACCTCATTATCGCAGTTTTGTGGGCCAGGTGTTTTATGGACCTGTAAAATAGATTGTCTGTTGTTTAAGTTAGCTTTTGACAGCGCCGCCTATAGTATTGTTAAAATAATTAGTCTTTTTTTTTTAATACTTTATGAGTTTCACGTGTTTATTAGGGTGCCTAATACTTTTAGCCAAGGCTGTATGTACAAGATTGTTTTTCAATACTATGTTTTATTAAATATTTGTAATTTACTGTATGCCCGTAAAATCATGCAAACAAAAATTCCGTTTTAAAAATAAGTTTTACAAATTATGAAGTAACAAAAATAAAAACTATTAGTATCATCGGAAAGCTGAAAATCACCTGTTTGGCGCGCAACACTTTTTGAATCACCTAGCCGAATTTTTAATATATACTATTTTTTTGTAAAATTTCTTACTCTTTCCCGTGGTACTATTAGTTTTTCGATATCTTATTTACTTTTCGAGATATTACCAAATTTTTGATTTTATTTTGGATTTTGTGCGCTTAGCATACATCTAACTTTAGCAAACCTTTTTTTACGTCTAAAAGAACTACCTGTGTGCCCAAATGCAACCTGTTAACGTTCAATTATAGCTCCAAACCCCTGGCGACTGGCTATATTGGAAAATTATTAATAATGAATTTCGACCGCGCTGGCAACCATGTTGTTGGTATGATAGAGGACGCATGCGTGATAAAAAACAAGACCTAAAAATTTTCTTGAGCGTCGTATATTTTATGTTTACTGTGGTTCTATCTTTACCGGGAATGGAACTGAAATAAACTTACTTTCTCCTGCAAGCATATGTCTAAACTAATGTACAATATTTTTAGGTTCGAAATTATAGATAAAAATATGTCTTTATTTAAAAAGACTGACCTAGAAGATAATATATCGAATAATAGTTTTAATGCGAGCGATTGGACAAGAATAAGCATGCCAGATAAAGAGATAAGTGATGACTCGATTAGAGATACAAGTATTGACAAAGATGTCTCAATTAGGTATATCGGTGTTGGGAAAGAACGTGACTTTGCAGATTTGAGGTAAAACCAATAACTTCTTTTTTAGTGTTCCGTACGGAACACTTATAAGATCACTTCGGTGTCTGTCTGTCTGTCTGTCTGTCTGTCACACACCCCCGATTTTCTCCGAAACTAGTTGACATAGAAAGGTGAAATTTGGTAATAATACAGGAATTGATGGCCTCATCAGAGCCATGTAGTTTTGAGAATTAAATTTTGACTTAAGGGGTTAGTTTTGGGGGGTGAAGTCGGAAGTGAAAAAAAAATTTTTTTACTAGGTCATCGAGTGTGGTGTCAAATGAAAGCTTGTGAAAATACGAGTAAAAAATATATATATAATATTATACTTCCGCGCACTTTTCTTTGTATTATTTTTAAAAATTCGCGAAAAATCGCTGTCCCGGGCCTTATCTCGAAAAGTACTTATCGAAAAATTTCGAAAAAATTCTGAATATTCTCCACGGGTGTAGATTGAACGAAAATTATCACGCGTGCATTACCTTTAACAATTTATATGGTATATAAAAAAAAAAACAAAAATTTCAAGGTCATCAGATTTCAGTAAAGATTGGAAACAAACTTTGTTGAAAACTCATTTGGGTGTGTTTTGTGAAGTCACTGATCATTTTATACCACCGTAACATAAATTTTGACTTAAGGGGTTCGTTTTGAGGGGTGAAATCGGAAGAGAAAAAATTTTTTTTTACTAGGTCATCGAGTGTGGTGTCAAATGAAAGCTTGTGAAAACACGAGTAAAAAATATATATGTAATGTAATACTTGCGCACACTTTTCTTCGTATTACTTTTAAAAAACCGCTGTCCCCTACCTTATCTCGAAAAGTACTGATCAAAAAATTTTGAAAAAATTCTGGAATATTCTCCACGGGGTATAGATTGAACGAAAATTATCACGAGTGCATTACCTTTAATAATTTATTTGGTATATAAAAAAAAAACAAAATTTCAAAGTCACCAGTTTTCAGTAAAAATTGGAAACAAACTTTGTTGAAAACTCATTTGGGGTGTGTTTTGTGAAGTCACTGATCATTTTATACCACCCTAACAAAAAAAAATTTTATTTTAAAAACAATCAACGTACGGAACACTAATTGTGCAAGTTCAACTTGCACTTGACCGGTTTTTTTATTTTTTTTTTTCAGGTATTGACAGTTTTTATAAAAATATCACGAGTTTTTTTTTTAAAGTTACCGACCTAGTTGTGAACGAAAAAAATATTTTCCTACACAGTTACCGTCCACACTAATACTTTTAGTGCAATCTTTTCGATCCTGATGGTTTCTTTAGTTATTTTTTATGGGCATAGCACACCTGCTGCAGGAAAATTCATAGAACGCTACAGTAGCCATACGTGTACAGAAAAAGCGATTCACATTGATCTTGAATCGCTGTAAATTGTACTTGGTGGAAAACAGAGATGTTCTCCATATAAAGGACTGCTTGAAAAGGGTTGTATGAGGAGCGATCAGCTGAATCTCGTACTGATGTAACGTATTAGCGTAGCACGCACCGTTCTGGGAGGAATTAAGCGGGCTACACCTATTGAACACTTTCCATGAAAATAGTTGTAGAATAGACTCAATTTGCCAACCGTTCTTCGAAGTTGCAGGGAATCAAGATTGCTGCTGAATTTTGGGTCTCCAGTCAAGCGAACAGCTCTCTTCTGAATAGAATCCGACAGAAAAGACGAGCATCCCGCACCAACGCAGTGGAAATTAGATTACTGAGAAAAAATCGAAACCAAGAGCAGAAAAGACAAAATAAGAAATGAAACATTCACACGAAGCTTACTTCAACGAGGAAATTATAGAGGGACAGCTCAGATGGTTTGGACATGTGTGTCAAGTGCCGGACGAAAGACTCACCAAAACAGTGTTTGAAACATTAGTGCCGGGAAGAAATAGGAGAGGAAGACCAAGAGCAAGATAGATAGACAACATCAGAGAAGAAATTGAGGGGAGAGGAATGGCATGGAGCGAAATACGAACTTTAACCCAAGGCAGACAACAATGGAGACAAAAATGCAAAACTCACTTCCCCTGGCTATACACTTAACGGTAGAAAGGCTTTGGACTAAGAAAGAAAAAGAAGATATTCGATAATAATGAAAGCAATCTCACGAGAAGACTTTCCTTCTTTTGAAAATTTTATTACTCTCTCACGAATTTGGATTTGCATATGCCGAGCCATGTTTATGCTCCCACGACCTTTTATGAACTAAATGTGAACATTCAACGCGCTATTATTCGTAAATACGTCTTTGAACGTCCTACTGCGTCAATGTATATTGTGTGGCCGGAAACTTTTGCACATATAAATATAAGAATAATAATAAATATATTCACATACATGAATAATATTCTTTTACTATATTATTTTGTTTCCTATATCTCATACTCACATCTAATAATGATTAAAAATTTTTTTAGAGTACGAAATGTCACTGACCGGAAACTTTTGCACGCCACTGTATATGTGTTAGACCAGGGGTCGGCAACCTTTTTCGGACGGCGGGCCATTTTCAAAATAAAATTTTTTATGCGGGCCGCACATTCAAATGTAACTTAAATAGTGCTTTTATATCATATATGTACGAGTATAAATATTAAAAATAAATATAGAAAAAATTTATTTTTTATTGACATGCTATAATAACAATAATGTCAGAGAACAAAAATTTTACAATTCTTAAAAGGGAAAAAAAAGAAAATAAAATTCCAATTACATATGTATAAATATGTAAATATAAAATATATAAAATATTAAGGAAACTAGTTTATCTTTCATTTTATTCATTCATTAAAATTCAGTGCGCTTTTTGTTCTTGAATATTGTTTGATAATTCATTTAGGTCCGTTGTGTTTGGGATCCTGAGATCCTCAACAAGTTTTGTAAATTTTCATCCGTCAACCTCGTTCTATATTTTGATTTTATGAAATTCATTCTTGAAAATGTTTGTTCGCATAAATAGGTGCTTGAAAAAATACAAATCATTGATTTTGCAAAATTTCTTAAATTGGGAAATTTATTTTCTGGTAGATTTGAATAAAATGCAATTAAATTATTTTCTTCAAAATTATTTTTATATACATTGTTAGATTGCAAATCAATTAACTCTAGTTGTAAATTGTCTGGTGCTTTTACAATATCAAATTTTAAAGGATTTTCAAATATTAATATGTCCATTTGTTTTGCATAAAAATCTTGAAACCGATGACGAAAATTTTCATCCAGTACTTTTAGTGACTCAATAAAAATATTCGAAGGACACTGTTTGTCGTTTTTGGTTAAAAACAATTGCAAAGTAGGAAAATGACAATATTTATTCTTTTCAAGTTGAGAAATAAACAATTTTATTTTAAGCTGGAAACTTTTGATTTCTGTAAATAGCTCGTTGATTAACTTTCCTTTGCCTTCTAGTGTTATATTTAATTTACTGAGGTAAGTTGTAATGTCCACAAGAAAAGCTAATTCGCTTATCCATTTAAAATTCGATAATTCTGGTATATTATTTCCTTTTTCTGTCAAAAACATTTCAATCTCGTCTATCAACTCGAAAAATCTTTTTAAAACTTTCCCACGGCTGAGCCATCTTACTTCAGAAAAATAAATGATATCTTCATATTCTGCGTCAATTTCATTTAAGAAATTCCGGAATATTCGATGGTTCATACCGTTTTTGCGAATATAATTGATGGACTTTATTACAATATTCATAACATTTTTCAAATTTACAACTTTTGCGCAAAGTGCATGTTGATGGATAATTTTTTATTAATCATGCCTACCAAACCATATTGTGACCCGTCATGTTCTTTGCACCGTCAGTTGTCACATTTTTTAATTTTTCCCACTTGAGATCGTACATATTGAAAACATCTAATAGTTGCAAAAATATATCTTCACCTCTTGTATTCCCATGGAGGCTTTTTAATGCAGCAAGTTCTTCTGTTACACAAAATTGTTTATCAATTCCACGGATAAAAATCAACAATTGAGCGGTGCTAGTTATATCGTTGCTTTCATCAAGTGCTAGTGAAAAATACTCAAATTGTGAAGAATTTTCTTTTAATTTATTAAACATATTAGTTGATATATTTTCAATACGTCGAACTACTGTACATGCAGACAAACTAATATCTTCAAATTTTTTTAATTTTTTCCGGATAAATTTCGTTAACAGCAGCTAAAATACAATTTTTAATGAACTCTCCATCCGTAAATGGTTTGTTATGTTCAGCAATTAATTTCGAAATATGTAAGGACGTTTTGACCAATGCTGAACTTTGTTCTTTACATTTTTTAAAAACGTTTTGTTGTGCTTCTAATGATTTTTGTAAAAAATCAATTTTATTTTGTCTGAATTGTGATTCAAATTTATCATATTCACACTTGTGTTTCGTGTCGTAGTGGCGACGCAAATTAAATTCTTTGAATACGCTTATAGATTCTTTGCAAATTAAGCATAGTGCTTTATTGTAATTATTAATAAAGAAATAATCAAAAGTCCACTTTTCATTAAATTCGCGGTTTTCCTCATTAATTTTTCTTTTCTTAGGGTATTTTATTCATTTTTCCTACGATAAAATATGAATTATTTTACCAATAAATTAAAAATAACATGTATTTCTCATTACCTATTGTAGTGAAACGTCATACGGTTGTCAATATGAACGTGTTTATGTGCAATTTGCACATATGAACATACAGTAGCAAACTGGCGAAATGAAAGAATGCTACACTTGCTAAGCGAGCCGTCGTATTCGCTGGGGAGTGGGGATTAAACTTGCGCAGTAAAATAGGTTACCCACTATGCTTCTGTTAGCGCGCATTTTTGTCACCGGCCACATTTCGGTATGCTCACGCTCTAAGTTTGTTGATTTTTCCTAAAATTATATTGGTGCTTTGGCGGGCCGCGAAAAAGTTTCAAAGGGCCGCATGCGGCCCGCGGCATCAGGTTGCCGACCCCTGTGTTAGACCAAAAACTTTTCAGCCTACGTGTTATATTTACTCCAATATAAAATTCCAGTTTAGTTTCTTTAAATTTTATATAGTAATTATGTTTTTTCAGCTTTGAACCATATACCAAAGAAGTGTTTTCTTTATGTTACCTGAATATAGAACACACAATAGATAACGAAATAATGAACTTACTAAACGAAAATATCAACATTGAAAATCTAATCCATATTGTCTCACAATCGTTGCTGAAACTTATTCCAAACATTATTCTAAATAAACGAGAAGAAGCGATCCCACTTCTGATGGCAGCTATTTATCTGAATCCAATGGCGTCGGAGAGAGATAGATTATTGCAACAGTTGTTTAATTTAAAGAAAAAACCAACTGAAAGCGAGAGACTTATTATACTTTCCGGTAAGTGGGAAATTAATCAGGCAGAAGAAGTTAATGGTAATTTGTAGTCAGGCTTAAATATATTTTTTTTTTAAGGTGTTGTAGGTATAGCAAAGTACGCAGGCGAACAACTGGTAGAAAACGAAATTTTGCCTCAGTGTTGGCTTCAACTTACACATAAGTATGTAGAAAGGCGCCTACTTGTGGCTGAGGCCTGTACAGTCTTAATTCCTTATGTGTCCGTAAGTAGACCAAACTAATTAAGTAAATTATAAATAGTTAGATGTATTTCTTGCCCTTAATTTACTTACCTACTTATTTATTTTTTCTCTTATATTTAGAGCCCTATACGTAACTCCTTAATACTATCCATGCTTCAACAGATGTTAGAAGATAAAGAAGACCTAGTTAGAGAGCAAGTGGTCAAAGCTTTGGCTCTGTTATTCTCTATGTGCGAAGATAGAGATAAATATGCCCAGTGCGAACAGATTTCGTTGAATACTTTGAACGATAATAGTATTTCTGTAGTGAGTTTAAGTACACAAATATTGTTTCCAGTGTTGGCCAGATGGGCTTTACAAATGGGTAAGCACATTGAAGTTTGAAGCTATACCAAGATAGTGAATTGTGAAAAATGGCCGCTAAAATAAATAAATAAAAATCATTTACATTGAAGATGATATCTTTACTCATCTTTTGGATATATATATATATATATATATATATATATATATATATATATATATATATATATATATATATATATATATCAGCAGCTGAAAATATAAATGCTCTCTCTCTCTCTCAAACAAACTCAAGTAATGAAAGCACGTCGATCTTACAAGACGCTTTTATTATTATCAGTAATAGCAAAGTCTTGTTTAAATAGTGAACCGTCTATTTCAGGATTTAACGCTAAAGCCTCAAAAAATATATTGAACTCTATATGTCCAATACTACAAAAAATAATGTACAAGAATTGAAAATTACATTAAGTCCTTACAAAAATATATTGGAAATAACAATAAACAAAAGGCGTATGTATATATAATATACACGAGCCTCCCCTACAGCCGAAGTCCTCGGCTGTCGGCTATAATAAAACAATTTTTTGTCGATGTCTTACAAAAAAATTCTTTCTAGTCTATATTAAATAAAGGGAAACAATCCATCCCTACATTTATTTTATTATCTTTTTTACCAGGAAGCAAAGAAAATTTTGGTAAACTACTTGTTAAAATTTTTACTTTATAATATTCAAATATAAAACATGTGTAAGTTGTTGAATTGGTTTAGGGCCGATTTTGGCTTTTATTATTGAGATCCGCTATTTTTTATTTAACAGCTGTTTGAGAGCAAAGTAAAAACATAATTTCGAATAGATTTTTCTCTGAACTCTTTCAGGATAAATACTTAAATGGTAAACCATTTTTTATGTACCTTAAATTGGTACCTTATTAGTTGGTTGGTGATATTTTTGGATGTTTCATTTGGGCATTTTTATTTTGCTGTGTGTAATGTACATCCATATGAAATAAATAAAAAAATAAATGTACCTTAAATGTGCAATGGATCTCCGTATAAAATATCCTAAGTGGTCCATGACAAAGTTAAAACTTAACCAATGATACAATCTATCTCACTTGCTGCTATATTCTACACTTTCTGCAGATTTCGGAATGACTATGCCAGCTCATCTCTCTTTAAAAAACATTTACGACACCTTACCCCCGCAATTGATAAACATTCACTGAAGTTGCAGTATAAACGCGTTAATCTTTGGAATGCGAATAACAAAGGAGACGCAAATCTTTCGGTTTTAGAACAGAACAATATTTTAGTATTTTTTTTAATCAAATTTATAGAGAAAAGCGGACTAACGGGATCGAAAAAAAACGATCTTCTGCCTGATTTTCGTATTTCGATATTGTGAAGTTCAGCGTTCATCAGGGGGATACGAAAAATCTATTCATGACACTATTTCTTTAGGGTCGATTTTCGACTTTATTATTGACATCCGCTATTTAAATTTCCTGCAATCGGTCTTGCAATAAGGATCCACCAGTTCCAATATATGCAGTAAATTCCGTAACTCCCGGTATATATATATATATATATATATATATATATATATATATATATATATATATATATATATATATATATATATATATATATATATAACACATGGGCTGAAAAATCCCGGGCCTAACACATAGATGGCGCTAGTTTATTGCAGTCACCTTTTTTTCAGTTAATACTAACCTTCAAAAGACAGCTGTTAAAATTTCATGATATTCTATTCATTAGTTTGTGAGTTATTGTGCTAAGAGTGACGCTACTTTTGTTATTTTCAAAACAATGGATCAAAAACAATTTCGTGTTTTAATTTTACACTGCTTCTTGATGGGAAAAAATACCGTTCAAGCGAAGCAATGGCTTGAAAAGTGTTATGGGGACTCCGCTCCATCAGAAACAACAATAAAACGTTGGTTTACTGACTTCAAACGTGGTCGTAGAGACACCGATGATGCAGAACGCAGTGGACGTCCAAATGAGGCGGTAACACCAGAAAACATCAAAAAAATCCATAAAATCGTTTTGAATGATCGAAAAGTGAAGTTGCGTGAGTTAGCTGACATCGTAAAGATATCAAAAGAACGTGTTGGCTTCATATTGCATGAGCATTTGACTATGAGAAAGCTCTGTTCAAAGTGGGTGCCGCGTTTGCTCACTGTTGATCAAAAACAAGAACGTGTTGATGATTCTGAGCAGTGTTTGGCCATGTTTAAACGTAACAAACCGGAATTTTTGCGTCGATATATGACAATGGATGAAACATGGATCCATCACTTCACTCCGGAATCAAAACGATCGTCATCTGAGTGGACAGCAACTGGTGAACCTCGTCCAAAGCGCCCGAAAGCACAACAATCGGCTGGAAAGGTTATGGCCTCGGTATTTTGGGATGTGCGTGGTGTAATATTCATCGACTATCTTGAGAAAGGAAATACCATCAACAGTGAATATTATATAGCGTTATTGGAGCGTTTGAAGGCCGAAATTGCAAAGAAACGACCGCATATGGCAAAGAAAAAAATTTTGTTTCATCAAGACAACGCACCGTGTCACAAGTCAATCAAAACAATGGCAAAACTACATAAATTGAACTTCGAATTGCTCCCACATCCACCGTATTCGCCAGATTTGGCTCCCAGCGACTACTGGCTGTTCGCAGACCTGAAAAAAATGCTCGCCGGTAAGAAATTTCGCACGAATGAAGAGGTTATCGCTGAAACTGAGGCCTATTTTGAGGCAAAAGATAAATCGTTCTACAAAAGTGGTATTGAAATGTTAGAGCGGCGCTGGAATGATTGCGTTGCTCTTGATGGAGATTACGTTGATGAATAAAGCTAATTTTGAACGAAAAAAACCGTGTTTTCTTTGTTAGGCCCGGGACTTTTCAGCCCATCTGTTATATATTTATATTTATATTAACCAGGTTTGTGGGGTAATAACATAACCCCAAAATGAAGTTCCAGCGGGAAAGAATTACATTACATACCTCGTTTCTCTCTGTGTTTTTCGTTCAGAAATGGTTTCTTGATTGTACTCCGCCACTTCAAATCCTTAGTCCGGAGATGAGTGCGAATCGTTTCATATGATATATCTAAACCTTTTTGCTTTGATTTTTCCACCCCTTAGTTCAAAGTTAATTGAGGATTTTAGAAAAACATGTTATTCATTTTTTCGTCCTTGACCGACACTTTTCGTCTCGAACCACGTTCTGGTAAATCATTAACATTTTTTAACTGAGTGTATCATTTCACCCACTTGCTGACGAATGCCCTCGACTTGTCCATATACTTAGCAGCCACTGAAGACATCATTTTGAGACCTTTTGCATTGCGTGCAGGGGTGCCAACAGTCACCTGAAAAAAAGAAATTTATTTTACCGAATACAAGCTAAAGTTCTTACTTGGCCGACTGTCATCTTAGGCCTCTCGACTTACACTAAACACACAAAAGTCAATCGTTACTAACCACTGATTCCTAACCTGAACTAACCACTGATTCCAAGAAATGTTTACCCTACGAAGGTTACAACAAATCTGGAGAAAAACTTGCGTTTTTTGGTTTTAGCTGTCCTTTTTTCAATTTACTTTGATGTAGGTGTAGTATGGCATCATCCAGATATATTTTCTTGTATTATTTTACACAATTGAGAAAAATTTTCGCATACTCTATACAGTTTTGAAAATAGCTCGAATCAATTCGTCTTTCTCTTGCTTGGTAAATAAGAAGGTAGACCGATATATTCACTTTTTTGGGTGGTTATAGTCGAAAGTTAATGAAGCGAACGAACTATTCCGAACTCAACATTAAATATTTTCGCTGAAATTACTCATTTCAGTTAAGAGATTGCGAAGTTTTAAACTTGGATCATTTTCGAAATTGTAATGGAAATATGTGATTTTTATCTCACTTTCCCATTTAAAATAAACCTTGTTTTAACTTATTTTAGGTCACCTGCATTCTAATTTATTAAAAAAACTACTGAACAAACTCAACGATCACATAAAAAATACAGAGTCACAAAAAATCAGCCTAGGCACCGATAAGATACATAAAATCTTAGCGGTAATTGATAATTTGCTTCCATTTTTGTTAATCTCCGTAGCATACCACGACAATGTGATAAGTAATATAGAAAAGGACATGACAGTAGAGATTAGTAAGTTAAATTTATTTATTTATTGGTCTCGGCTTTGCCTCGACCTAAAAATTTTACTGTTATTCTATTGGACGCACTAATTGGATGAGTAAATGTTATTTTTAGGATCTGATTTTCACAAAAATATGTACTAGTCTTACGAGTCCGGAAAAATTTACTAAGTCAGAATTAAATGTTGGAACCGTGTTGTATGAATTTGATAAATATATCTGTGATAATCCCAATATATCTTGGCCGGAAATGGACTGGGTAGTTGATATTATGTAAGTAAAAAACTAACTTAAAAATATTTCGAAATACGGGAAACAACTCCCGATACGTGATGCGATACAAAAGATCGCGGACTAACGTCATATAGCAATATCACGAAAGAGTATCGACTCAATACCGGTACAGATTCCGAACAAGTATTACTACCATATGACGTGGTTTTTAGCGCCGCTGCACGAACGCGGGATACAGTAATCTTTTTGCATAAGACAGCGTTTGAATTTTGTCCAATGTTTTCTACTTCTCTTTACCGCACTCATTACAGGTTCAAATAGGTCATTGATTTGGGGGGAAACGATGTTATGTAAGATATACTGTGTCTGTTCTTTTTCAAAGATTAAATAATATAACTCCGGTAGGAAACACACTTTTGAAAATATAATTGCAGTTGTGTTGGATTCATTCTTCACATATTTTAGTTTTGAGACAAAGTTCGGCGAATTCACTACCGTCGTATATTTCCGAGTTGGGGCAGCACAGGTCGGGCGCAGGAGTAGTTTTCGTCAGAAGCGTTTTAACGTAAACAATTTAGCGAAAATGAAAAATATGCCCTAAAGATGTCCTTTAAAAGTCCTCACATATTTTAGTTTTGAGACAAAGTTCGGCGAATTCACTATCGTCGTATATTTCAAAGTTGGGGCGGCACGGGTCGGGCGCACGAATAGTTTTCGCCAGAAGCGTTTTAATGTAAACAATTTAGTGAAAATGAAAAATATGTCCTAAAATGCCCTTTAGAAGCCCCCAGATATTTTAGTTTTGAGACAATCGGCGAATTCACTATCGTCGTATATTTCAAAGTTGGGGCGGCATGGGTCGGGCGCAGGAGTAGTTTTCGTCAGAAGCGTTTTAAACGTAAACAATTTAGCGAAAATGAAAAATATGCCCTAAAAATGCCCTTTAGAAGTCCCCACATATTTTAGTTTTGAGACAAAGTTCGGCGAATTCACTATCGTCGTATATTTCAGAGTTGGGTCGGGCGCACGAGTAGTTTTCGCCAGAAGCGTTTTAAACGTAAACAATTTAACGAAAATGAAAAATATGTCCTAAAAATGCCCTTTAGAAGCCCCCCACATATTTTAGTTTTGAGACAATCGGCGAATTCACTATCGTCGTATATTTCAAAGTTGAGGAGGCACGGGTCGGGCACGAGTAGTTTTCGCCAGAAGCGTTTAACGTAAACAATTTAACGAAAATGAAAAATATGTCCTAAAAATGCCCTTTAGAAGCCCCCACATATTTTAGTTTTGAGACAATCGGCGAATTCACTATCGTCGTATATTTCAAAGTTGAGGCGGCACGGGTCGGGCACGAGTAGTTTTCGCCAGAAGCGTTTTTAACGTAAACAATTTAACGAAAATGAAAAATATGTCCTAAAAATGCCCTTTAGAAGCCCCCACATATTTTAGTTTTGAGACAATCGGCGAATTCACTATCGTCGTATATTTCAAAGTTGAGGCGGCACAGGTCGGGCACGAGTAGTTTTTCGCCAGAAGCGTTTTAACGTAAACAATTTAACGAAAATGAAAAATATGTCCTAAAAATGCCCTTTAGAAGCCCCCACATATTTTAGTTTTGAGACAATCGCGAATTCACTATCGTCGTATATTTCAAAGTTGAGGCGGCACGGGTCGGGCACGAGTAGTTTTCGCCAGAAGCGTTTTAAACGTAAACAATTGAACGAAAATGAAAAATATGTCCTAAAAATGCCCTTTAGAAGCCCCCCACATATTTTAGTTTTGAGACAATCGGCGAATTCACTATCGTCGTATATTTCAAAGTTGAGGCGGCACGGGTCGGGCACGAGTAGTTTTCGCCAGAAGCGTTTTTAACGTAAACAATTTAACGAAAATGAAAAATATGTCCTAAAAATGCCCTTTAGAAGCCCCCACATATTTTAGTTTTGAGACAATCGGCGAATTCAGTATCGTCGTATATTTCAGAGTTGGGGCGGCACGGGTCGGGCGCACGAGTAGTTTTCGCCAGAAGCGTTTTAACGTAAAACAATTTAGCGAAAATGAAAAATATGTTCTAAAAATGTTCTTTAGAAGCCCCCACATATTTTAGTTTTGAGACAAAGTTCGGCGAATTCACTATCGTCGTATATTTCAGAGTTGGGGCGGCACGGGTCGGGCGCAGGAGTAGTTTTCGCCAGAAGCGTTTTAACGTAAACAATTTAGCGAAAATGAAAAAATGTCCTAAAAATGCCCTTTAGAAGCCCCCACATATTTTAATTTTGAGACAAAGTTCGGCGAATTCACTATCTTCGTATATTTCAGAGTTGGGGCGGCACGGGTCGAGCGCAGGAGTAGTTTTCGCCAGAAGCGTTTTAACGTAAACAATTTAGCGAAAATGAAAAATATGTCCTAAAAAAATGCCCTTTACAAGCCTCCACATATTTTAGTTTTGAGACAAAGTTCGGCGAATTCACTATCGTCGTATATTTCAGAGTTGGGGCGGCACGGGTCGGGCGCACGAGTAGTTTTCGCCAGAAGCGTTTTAACGTAAACAATTTAGCGAAAATGAAAAATATGTCCTAAAAATGCCCTTTAGAAGTCCCCACATATTTTAGTTTTGAGACCAAATTCGGCGAATTCACTATCGTCGTATATTTCAGAGTTGGGGCGGCACGGGTCGGGCGCAGGAGTAGTTTTCGTCAGAAGCGTTTTAACGTAAACAATTTAGCGAAAATGAAAAATATGTCCTAAAAATGACCTTTAGAAGTTGTTAAGTGATTTGTCAAGGTAGCATCCGAGCTTCCCAATTCTTAACTGGAATTAAGGGAGTGATTGTTTGTTTACGAAAAACATCACTACAGATAAATTAAATGTCGAGAAGCTTCCCAAGGAACGACTATGAATACCAGCATAAGTGATTTTCTAATGCATTTGCAAAGGAGTAATTATGTGGACAAATTAATGCTTCACCTATGAAATAAGTATCCCAAAATTTAGTTTCAAAATCAAAGTGTTTCCCGCCACTTTTCAGCGACCAGGTACCAGTCATAGTGAAGGAAAATCACCACTTCATGTGATGCTGCTCTTTACATAACTTTAGGCACTGCCCTTCCAGTGTAGAAAATACGTCTGATGATGCTCAAATAATTTATTCAGCTTTGGAAGAAGGGACTAAAACGTGCAAAATGTGGCACCAGCGATTTGGAAGCGGTGACTTTGATCTTTCGTATCGTGAACGTTCTTAAAAACGCCAGGCCACACACGACATAAAGGTCACGAGATTTTACCTTTTTAGGATAGGACGCGGTATATTTTTTGAAGATGGTCCAGTCTGATTTGTACACCTAATACGTTAAAAACGGCTCTCCTGTTTTTTTTTATTATAAATTGCACTTCTGTTTTTATTTTTTTTTAGGTTGCCTGATCTCTTCAACAATCTCCATCACATTGAATTAACTCAACAATCGATTCTGGAGGGCTTCATGAATCTCTTTTCTCACATATGCATTACGTTTGGACAAAACTTTACGAAATACAAGATCCGTCCGATTTTACATAAAAAAATACAAAATCTCGAACAAGTTATCAGTAGTTTTAACCAATTTTGTCCCAGTTTGAACATTATTCCGATCTATCTGACCGCTTTGCATTTTACCGAAGATTACGATGAGATATCCAGTGTATTTAAGAAGTTTTTGTGCGCTTTGCCTCTTTGTGGGACGCCCCTGGATTGCCTAGAGATAACTGTTAGGAAGTTATGTGAATCGGGACTACAGGTGAGGTTCAGAAAGTGACGGTTTTTGGACATTTTTGTCGTTAGAATTAGTGACAAAATTCGTCCGCTAAGTCATAAGTTCTCTCTCATTTTTATTGTTAAATTTTTTTAACGTAATTTCTAAGTGTGTACGTTCTTTTTTTAGGAAATAGTTGTAGATTGCCTTTGGTCTGGTGTAGTACATCAAAGGCCCTTGGTAAAATCCGCCTCTGCCAGCTTGTTTTGCGGTATTATTGGTAACTGTAGTGAGGACTTGTTAAAATCGAAAGTGACAGGGGCCATAGTTACGTTAGCAAGTGACAATGACATGTAAGTATGTTTACGTCTGCGGTTTCTTTCTGATTTATAACCGTACAATACAAGACATATGCTTCATCTTAATGCAGACGTTTTGGTGCTGTCTGCACCATCATCATTTTTAGTTTTACTTTTGTATCAATTACACAGGGGAACAGCTGTTTTGGTGTCGAGGTTTTTTGAGCTGATTCTATATCAATTTGATGTCCTGAATTCAAATAACGTATTCATTTGTACCTAGGAGCTCAAATTTTTAAGATATACAATTTTAGAGAAATATAAGTTACATTATTGTAACTCAAATCCGTAAGTGTAGTAAACAAAAGTAGATACGAAATTTTTATTTTAGTTATACAAAATACAATATTATGTCGTACATACAAACAAAAAAAAAACATTGAAGAAATGAAATAGTCACTCAACACTTGGAAAGCTTCTTTTCCGCGACATTCTTGAATGTGTTTTTAAACAGTCCCTTTTTAAACTCCAGCAGTAATCTGCCATCATGTGCATGTCCCATCTTCCTTGGTAGCGGTCCTCCATAACTTTAATATCTTGGTGAAATCTTTCACCTTGTTCCTCACTCATGTCTCCTAAATTTTCTGGAAAACGGTCTAAGTGGCTGTGTAAATAGTGTATTTTAATACTCATATTGCACCCTAAGGATTTGAAACTATTAAGCATCTTGTTAACCATTTCAAACATAGTTTTGAGCTTTATGTTTGCCTAGAAAATTTTCTACAACTGCAACAAATGATGTCCAAGCTTCTCGTTCCACTTGATTCATTGAATTTATGAAGGCAGGATCCTTAATTAATTGTCTTATTTGTGGGCCGTCAAATATCCCTGCTTTGAGTTTTTCTGTGCTCAACTGATGCATTTTTTACCCCTATATATGCAAAACAATACCCATTCTTATCAAGAGCCTTTACAAATTGCTTCATTAAGCCCAACTTTATATGTAACGGAGGAAGTATGATTTTTTCTCTTTCAACCAAAGCGTCGTTAATGACATTCTTTTCCCCAACGTCCATGTTTTCTCTCTGAGGCCAATCTTTTCTAACCCAGTGGTGTGTTTTGTCCCTACTAACCCAGAGGCACAAGAAACACGGATATTTCGTGTAACCACTTTGCTGCCCAAGAAGAAAGTTTACCATTTTTAAGTCTACACAAATCATCCATTGATGTTCGTAATACTTTATCTTCTGCAAGACCAAAGCTATGGTATTATATTCTTCTTTCAGTTTCGTTGAGTGAGCTAGTGGTATTGAACCATATTTATTCCCATTATGTAGAAGGACACATTTTAAACTTCGCTTTGAACTGTCAATAAATAGGCGCCAATCATCTGGAATATATTCAGAAAGTCCCATTTCTTTCATGAGTCCCCTAATTTCGTGACAAAATACAAGATTGTCTTCTTGAGAAAAGAATGGTAGCAGATCTTTTTCTCTTGTACGGTAAAAGGTAATTTTGGTTCCTTGTTCCAGTAAATTTTTGTCGTTCAACCTAGAAGCCAGTACTTCAGAAGCTTTTTTCGATAAATTGAGATCCCTGGTGAGATCATTTAATTCATTTTGATTGAAGCGTTGAGGAACTGATGACTTCCCCTCATAGTCACTGTTAGTTTCATTAGCATCAGAACTTTTATTAGCATCAAAAGAGCGATCAGAGGGAAAATATTCGTCATCAGAGATATGTGGTAGCTGATGAAATGTTGGAATCGGTATTTCATCTGAGTGCGGGATAGGGCGTATTGCCGAGTCTAAATTGGGATAAGTCCACTTACTGCGGTTATTTCGATTGATTCCATTAGTATTTACTAAACAGAAATAACAATCATTGAAGTGTTTTTTTGGTTCTCTCCAAACCATTGGTACGCCGAATTTTAGACATTTTCTTTTCCCGGTAGTCCACTGCCGTAAATGCTCTGTACAAGTTTTACATACGAGATGCGGGGCCCACGTTTTGTCCTGATCACCAAGCTTAACTCCAAAGTATCCAAGATACGCTCGCTTTACAAAGTCAGTAATAGTTTGTCTGTTTTGTTGAAACATGTATTCTCCGCATATATAGCAAAACACATCAGGTTGATTTACACAACTTCTTCTTGAACTGGAACCTGAACTCATTTTAATTCTGTTCAATAAACACAAAAACACTCTTTTCTTAACATAAAATAACACGCCGAATTCGATCTACTCTCATTAGTAAGAACGCACAAACTGACGAGACTTTCCCGAGTTAGGTGATTAAAAGGGTCAGTTCAGGTACCTGATAGGCAATGGTTCCACTATTTATAGATTTACCTGGAATTTACTCAATTACAGACTGACAATAAAACCATTGTACCTACATTAATGAATATATAATAATTTTAGAACTGAATAAAAACCACATTGGTAGATAAGTTGATATATCTAAAAAAGTAGAGCTGATAGAGAAAAAACGGATTGCATGTATAGATTTAGCGTCCCAAATATAGTTAAAATCAGCTCTAAAATCCCAGGCACAAAATATTTTTTTGTTGCCCTGTGTTATTTAACTACGCAGTGAAGTCCAAAAGCTTCTGTCCAAAAGGTATTAAAGAGGTAATAGAAGCGGCCAATCATTTATATTTTTTACTACGGTTAATTAATTTTTCTATGCCACTAGAAGAATGATCGGAATTTTTGTCCTTAAAATGATGTTAAATTGCCGAACCGAGAGGAAGAAATAGTCGCTAAAGAGTAGTTCGGGGCTGTAAAGTGGGTGATTAAATTTCTGGAAGCCATTGGCGAATCGTTTTGCAATAACTTTACTTATCGTGACAGTTTTCCGTAACGCTTTTCTTTTGTAGCAACCCTCAATTTGTGCATTAATGACGCATATTATCCGACAATAACTGTGGGATTTCGTTCTTTACCTCCAACTTCATAGAATTGATTTTGGGTCTTTTTTATATACGAGGGGCAGTAGATAAGAAAAAAAAAGAACAAACAAGTTTAGAATTCATAATTTTATTACTGGAAGTGTAGGTAATGTCAAAATAATGATGGCCGATTAGTGTTGTCTTGATATTTAACTTTGAGTTCGGGGTACATTTGGAACTCTACTTAATTTATGTATAACTCATAAGTTTATACAGGGTGTCCCAGTATTCCATGTACATAAAGTTACTGTGGATTTCTGGGATGAAAATATTACCATTTAGCCCAACTTACATTAGTCTAAAAATTCGTAATTTTTTGAGATACAGGGTGTCAAAATTATATTTTTATTTTAGTTTTTCTTAAGTAGCTTTTTTAATAATTATACTATTTGTACAAGATTCGGTGCTAAGAGGTGTTCTGAGATGAGAAATCTAAATCAGCTCACAGTTTTGTTGTAAATTGCAGGGGGCGCCACTTTTTGCACTGTGTATACTTTTAAATTGTCATAACTTTTTTATACCACTCTGTATGATATTTTTAATTAAATATTGGTATTTTCCGCCTTCTCCAGTCTAAAAAAGCTCTCCTGGTAAATGTTGCTCCTAGTAACAGTTTCTGAGATATTGAGATGTTTTTATTTATTGATTACAAATTTATTAATTTGTGGGTAATCTTTTATGCCCTTAGCCAGTTGGTTTTTACATTCTTACTGTTGTTGGCCCATTGGTCTATAAATTTATTAATGTTGTTAGCCTGTTTGCCTTTAAGCATGCTTCAAATTTCAAAGACCAGTCTTTTGGGCCTGTCCTAAGCCTGGATGAAGCGTGGATGGAATTAAAAAATGGAAACAAACATCCCATTATCTTAGAAACTATTCCTCGGAGCAACATTTACCAAGAGAGCATTTTTAGACAGGGAAAATACGAATTCCCCAACGTCCATGTTTTCTCTCTGAGGCCAATCTTTTCTAACCCAGTGGTGTGTTTTGTCCCTACTAACCCAGAGGCACAAGAAACACGGATATTTCGTGTAACCACTTTGCTGCCCAAGAAGAAAGTTTACCATTTTTAAGTCTACACAAATCATCCATTGATGTTCGTAATACTTTATCTTCTGCAAGACCAAAGCTATGGTATTATATTCTTCTTTCAGTTTCGTTGAGTGAGCTAGTGGTATTGAACCATATTTATTCCCATTATGTAGAAGGACACATTTTAAACTTCGCTTTGAACTGTCAATAAATAGGCGCCAATCATCTGGAATATATTCAGAAAGTCCCATTTCTTTCATGAGTCCCCTAATTTCGTGACAAAATACAAGATTGTCTTCTTGAGAAAAGAATGGTAGCAGATCTTTTTCTCTTGTACGGTAAAAGGTAATTTTGGTTCCTTGTTCCAGTAAATTTTTGTCGTTCAACCTAGAAGCCAGTACTTCAGAAGCTTTTTTCGATAAATTGAGATCCCTGGTGAGATCATTTAATTCATTTTGATTGAAACGTTGAGGAACTGATGACGTCCCCTCATAGTCACTGTTAGTTTCATTAGCATCAGAACTTTTATTAGCATCAGAAGAGCGATCAGAGGGAAAATATTCGTCATCAGAGATATGTGGTAGCTGATGAAATGTTGGAATCGGTTTTTGATCTGAGTGCGGGATAGGGCGTATTGCCGAGTCTAAATTGGGATAAGTCCACTTACTGCGGTTATTTCGATTGATTCCATTAGTATTTACTAAACAGAAATAACAATCATTGAAGTGGTTTTTTGGTTCTCTCCAAACCATTGGTACGCCGAATTTTAGACATTTTCTTTTCCCGGTAGTCCACTGCCGTAAATGCTCTGTACAAGTTTTACATACGAGATGCGGGGCCCATGTTTTGTCCTGATCACCAAGCTTAACTCCAAAGTATCCAAGATACGCTCGCTTTACAAAGTCAGTAATAGTTTGTCTGTTTTGTTGAAACATGTATTCTCCGCATATATAGCAAAACACATCAGGTTGATTTACACAACTTCTTCTTGAACTGGAACCTGAACTCATTTTAATTCTGTTCAATAACACAAAAACACTCTTTTCTTAACATAAAATAACACGCCGAATTCGATCTACTCTTATTAGTAAGAACGCACAAACTGACGAGACTTACCCGAGTTAGGTGATTAAAAGGGTCAGTTCAGGTACCTGATAGGCAATGGTTCCACTATTTATAGATTTACCTGGAATTTACTCAATTACAGACTGACAATAAAACCATTGTACCTACATTAATGAATATATAATAATTTTAGAACTTTCATAAATGAATATACTGAATAAAAACCACATTGGTAGATAAGTTGATGTATCTAAAAAAGTAGAGCTGACAGAGAAAAACGGATTGCATGTATAGATTTAGCGTCCCAAATATAGTTAAAATCAGCTCTAAAATCCCAGGCACCAAAACAAAAATATTTTTTTGTTGCCCTGTGTTATTTAACTACGCAGTGAAGTCCAAAAGCTTCTGTCCAAAAGGTATTAAAGAGGTAATAGAAGCGGCCAATCATTTATATTTTTTTTACTACGGTTAATTAATTTTTCTATGCCACTAGAAGAATGATCGGAATTTTTGTCCTTAAAATGATGTTAAATTGCCGAACCGAGAGGAAGAAATAGTCTCTAAAGAGTAGTTCAGGGCTGTAAAGTGGGTGATTAAATTTCTGGAAGCCATTGGCGAATCGTTTTGCAATAACTTTACTTATCGTGACAGTTTTCCGTAACGCTTTTCTTTTGTAGCAACCCTCAATTTGTGCATTAATGACGCATATTATCCGACAATAACTGTGGGATTTCGTTCTTTACCTCCAACTTCATAGAATTGATTTTGGTCTTTTTTATATACGAGGGGCAGTAGATAAGACAAAAAAAAATAACAAACAAGTTTAGAATTCATAATTTTATTGCTGGAACTGTAAGTAATGTCAAAATAATGATGGCCGATTAGTGTTGTCTTGGTATTCAACTTTGAGTTCGGGGTACATTTGGAACTCTACTTAATTTATGTATAACTCATAAGTTTTATACAGGGTGTCCCAGTATTTCATGTACATAAAGTTACAGTGGATTTCTGGGATGAAAATATTACCATTTAGCCCAACTTACCTTAGTCTAAAAATTCGTAATTTTTGAGATACAGGATATCAAAATTATATTTTTATTTTAGTTTTTCTGAAGTAGCTTTCTTAATAATTATACTATTTGTACAAGATTCGGTGCTAAGAGGTGTTCTGAGATGAGAAATCTAAATTAGCTCACAGTTTTGTTGTAAATTGTAGGGGGCGCCACTTTTTGCACTGTGTATACTTTTAAATTGTCATAACTTTTTTATACCACTCTGTATGATATTTTTAATTAAATATTCGTATTCTCCGCCTTCTCTTGTCTAAAAAAGCCCTCTTGGTAAATGTTGCTCTGAGCAACAGTTTTTGTGAGATATTGAGATGTTTTTATTTATTGATTACAAATTTATCAATTTGTGGGTAATCTTTTATGCCCTTAGCCAGTTGGTTTTTACATTCTTACTGTTGTTGGCCCATTGGTCTTTAAATTTATTATCGTTCTTAGCCTGTTTACCTTTAAGCATGCTTCAAATTTCAAAGACCAGTCTTTTGGGCCTGTCCTAAGCCTGGATGAAGCGTGGATGGAATTAAAAAATGGAAAGAAACATCCCATTTTTTTTTTTTTTTATTGGTCTAGCACACGTGCTGCAGGGAAGTCCCTAAAACGCTCCAGGAGCGGCACGAGTGCGGAAAAAGCGATTCACGTTGTTCTTGAATCGCTGTAAATTGTACTCGGTGGGAAACACAGCGCTGGGCAAATTATTCCAAAGGGATGACGTTCTCCATATAAAAGATTGCTTGAAAAGCGTCGTACGCGGAGTAACAAGCTGAACCTCATACGGATGCGAAGCACCAGCGCGACGTGTATTTCTAACATGCACCGCTTTGGGAGGAATTAAGCGGGCTACATCCTTCGAACACTTTCCATGAAAATACTTGTAGAACAGACTCAAGTCGCCAACCGTTCTTCGATGTTCCAGCGAATCAAGGCCGCCGGTCAATTCTGGGTCCCCAATCAGACGAACCGCTCTTCTCTGAACAGAATCCAACAAATGCAGTGTATGTTTGGGAGCGGAGCCCCAAACGTGGGAGCAGTATTCTATAGTTGGTCGAATTTGGGCTTTGTAAAGAATTAACAGTTGCTGTGGGGTGTAAAGCTTTCTGGTTCTAAATAATATTCCCAATTTTTGAGAAGCTCTCCTTGCTATGCCTGCAACATGTTCATGCCAAGACATATTTGCTCCCAAACTAACGCCCAACAAATTGAGCGACGATGCTAGGGGAATGGAGTGCCCCGACATAACTATGTCGGGTTCAGCAACGTTAACTTTTTTAGAAAAAAACTGCCGCTTGGGTTTTTTGTAGCGTTAAATTCCACTTGGTTACTGTCACCCCCCAAGATAGAATTTCTTCCAGGTCTTTGTTAAGTTGAACGATCTCCTGCTGTCTGCGGATATTCGCCTGAGCAGCCGATGTCCGAGCGTTCAAGGTGAATGAAGAGACAAGCGTACTGTCATCTGCAAAGCTATAGATTGGATTCCCGGTCTTTTCCAGCAGATCGTTAATGTAAATGAGAAAGAGAGTAGGAGACAGTATGGAGCCCTGGGGCACACCGGCGTTGATAGTGAGGGTGTTAGAAAGAAATCCGTCGACCGCCACTCGTAAAGAACGCTCTCTGAGGAAACATGAGAGCCACAAACAGAACCTTTCAGACATACCATAAGAGCGCAACTTAGCCAACAGTCCATCGTGCCAAACACGGTCGAATGCCTTGGATATGTCAAGAGCAACCGCCCGAGATTCTCCAAAGTGTTCAATTGCGTTGTTCCAAACATGTGTTACATAAGTCAGAAGATCTCCTGTTGATCTATGTTTACGAAAACCATATTGGTGATCGCTAATAATATTGAATCGTTCAAGATATTTTAGAAGATGCTCATTGATAACCTTTTCCATGACTTTCGATATTATTGAAAGCAGTGCAACTGGTCGGTAGTTATTTGGCAAGGTCTTCTTACCTTTTTTAGGTATCGGCTGAACCGTGGCACATTTCCAGCAGGACGGAAATATTCCCTTTCTGTAGGATAGGTTAAAAAGTCTACAGAAAACTGGTGTTAGTTCCCTTGCAAAGTTTTTGAGAACTATGGCAGGTATTCCGTCAGCGCCAGAAGCCTTCTTGGTGTCTAGCTTCATTAAAATACGCTTTATGATGCGCTGTCTGAAGACAACATCGGGCATCCTTGACTGCAATATGGGAATAGTAGGTGGTGTTTTTCCTTGAAAATCGACAGTAGAATGTGAAGCAAAGAGTTCAGCCAACAAGTTCGCTCTCTCAACAGGTGTGGTTGCAATGGAATTATCTGGCCGTGTGAGTGATGGTATCGTGGATTTGGTAAAGTTTTGACTAACTGCCTTAGCGACTGCCCAAAAGGACCTGGAATTGTTGGGACAAGCGAGAAGTTTGTTTCTAATTCGTTGATTGTGTGCCTCCTTGGTTTCGTCGATAATTCCCTTGCATCTGTTCCGGGCATGAACAAAGATGTTCCGATTTAAGGTGTTAGGATTTTCACGCCATTGTCGGTAGGCAATATGTTTAGAAGCAACAGCTTCTTTGCATTTTCGGTCGAACCAAGGCTTGCCGTTGGAGGAGCATTTCTTCGAAAAAGGGATGTAAGCTTCCATACCAGCCAAAATAATATCGGAGACCTCCCTGGCGCAGTCAGATGGGTTATCGGATCGAAAACAAACGTCCATCCAAGGGAAAGTTCGAAAGTATTCCATGAGATCTTCCCATTTAGCAGATTTGTAGTGCCAAATCTTGCGCGGCCTAGGCGCCTCTCTGTCACTGATTGGCAGGATACTCGATGTCGAAAGCAGTTTATGGTCGGAAGAACCCAACGGCGGATTTACGGTGACCGTGTAAATCTCCGGATTGGTGGTTAAAAACAGATCAAGAAGACTGGCGAACTCCCCGTCTCGATCAGGGATCCGTGTTGGTTCGTCAATAAGCTGAGTTAAGCCATAACTGATTGAGAATGATTCAGCTTCACGACCTTGTTCGTCGGTAGTATTTGAATATTTGAGCCAGTTGATATTGTGGACATTAAAGTCGCCCAGGATGGCAATTTCGGCACTTGGATAGTTACTTTGTAAATGATCGATGGTGTCTGCAAGAGAAGCGAAAAGTGTTCGAAAATTGGTATCACTTGGTGGTCGATACAGGATACAGATGAACCTTGTGGTTTGTTGAGTCGTTATTTTTAACCACATAACATCAAAGTTTGGGGGCTCCAGAGCTTCTTCTCGTTGACAAGAGAGGTCGCTTCTGACAAAAAGACAGATTCCAAAGTTACGCCTAAATCGGGAATAGAAGTCGTACCCAGGATAAAGATAGTTGACCGTGCTGGTCGATGGACTGACCTTGGTTTCACATAGAGCGAGTACATGAGGTTTATCTGATTGCAGGTGTTGATGCACTGAATTTATGTTCCGAGTTTATACCTCGTATGTTGCAAAAATCTATCTTAAAATTATGATGTCTGCAAGTCGACGCCTCCGAACCAGCCCCTACCCGGAGATCCGAACGGGGGGCCATTCTACCTCCGGAACTTCTTGCATCCAGGCGCCTCATCATGCTCTTTGGTCCCACAGTAGTTAATGTGGAATTTTCCTGTTCTGTCACATGTTTATCTTTGCCTTCTTCGGCTTTGATCCAGGGGGTGTTATTATTGGGTAGTTTGGGTTCTGACCAGATACTTTTCCAATGATCTGCGAGTTCTTGTTTGTTTGATGGTTCGGTCACCGCTGTCTGTTTGCTGTGCATAGTTTTCCGGTAGAACTGTGTTTGGCTTCTTCGGAAGAGGTTGTTGGTATCTTTCCTCTCATTTGGTTCTTTGTATCTACGAAGTCTTGCGGCATATACGGATAATTTTTGTTTCAGAGTATCCAGGATTTCTGGCAGCGTTCGTTATCTTAGAAACTATTCCTCGAAGCAACATTTACCAAGAGAGCATTTTTAGACAGGGAAAATACGAATATTTAATTAAAAATATCACACAGAGTGGTATAAAAAAGTTATGACAAAAGTGTACACAGTGCAATAAAAGGCGCCCCCTACAATGTACAACAAAATTGTGAGCTGATTTCGATTTCTCATCTCAGAAAACCTCTTAGCACCGAATCTTGTACAAATATTACAATTATTAAGAAAGCTACTTAAGAAAAACTAAAATAAAAGTATAATTTTGACACTCTGTATCTTAAAAATTACGAATTTTTCGACTAAGATAAGTTGGGTTAAGTGATCATATTTTCATCCCAAAAATCCACAGTAACTCTATGTACACGGACTATTGGGACACCCTGTATCTACAGATTTTTCTTAAAATCAATATTTTTAACAACTTTTAGGATTAAAAAGAAAAGCGGGAGTATTTATTTCACAAAACTTGCGTGATTTAATTTCTGTCGGACTTTCGCCTTCTTGCGCCAAAAATTTAATAACCGCACGATACTTCGACATTAAAAATATTGCGCAGCAAGATTTTTATTTACAATGTTAGCTAAGGTACTACTATTGAAGGTAGAACCACAAAATTAAATCTACAGCGCAATATAAAATAGAATGGGGTGTTGACGGCATTAGCTAATCAGACTTGTTTTAGCGTGTATGGACCAACAACTTTTGGACCTTACTAAGTATGCACGGTAAAAAAAAACTATAATCGTGCCCCATCAAACAACTTTTCTTACAAAAGGATCATAGTTTAATTTTTTTGTAGCTTGGTGCGAACGGCGACGATTCCAGCTCTAGGCAGCCTTATTACAAACTGTAGCGTTAGGGAAATACACGATAAAGCATACATGCAGCTGCAGACTTTTATAAACGATCCTACGTTAAAGGAGAACCACACTCTCCTGAGGCAGCTCGTAGTCACTTTGGGGGATATTGTTAATAGTAGTAGCAGTTCGTTTAGAAATGACGGTAAGATATTTGATTTTTAAGACTATTCTTGCTATAGGGATAGTATCCTTTTCATTTAAACATTACACAGGACTATATATATATATATATATATATATATATATATATATATATATATATATATATATATATATATATATATATATATATGTATATATATATATATATATATATATATATATATATATATATATATATATATATATGTATATATATATATATATATATATATATATATATATATATATATATATATATGTATATATATATATATATATATATATATATATATATATACGAGGCATGTTTTTTTAAGTAAGTACCGTTTTGGAATTAAAAAAAGACGTGCAAAGATATCGCTATAATTTTATTTTTACATGAAAGCCTGTACCTTAATCTACTTTTCTACATAATTTCCGTGAATATTGAGGCACTTGTCATAACGTGGCACCAGTTTTTGAATACCCTCCTCATAAAATTCTGCCGCCTGAGAAAAAAGTTCTCGGTCACAATGCGATACAAAACACTACGAGAAATATTGAGGAAAGCAGTCGCACAATGATGAAATTGTAAAGCGTCTGTTTTCTCTCACCTTTTCGTCCACTTTCTGCACCAAATCTTCATTAACGACCGAAGGACGCCCACTCCGTTCTTCATCATGCACATTTGTGCGGCCATCTTTAAATGCTCTCACCCATTTCCTTACCATTCCATCACTCATAATGTTTTGTCCGTAAACTTCACAGATCTCACGATGAATATCGATCGGTTTTACGCCTTTAGCACTAAGAAATCGTATAACAGCCCGTACTTCACAATCGGCGGGACTCACGATTGTCGGAGGCATCTTAAACACTCAGTAAACAACGTATACAATGAAGAATCAGACTGTAATGGCGTCAGTGCGTAGACATGAGATGTAGGTTACCAGCGCGCATGCGCGGAACGCCGACCGTATCGCTGCGGCGGCGGAATCGCAAAACGATACTTACTTAAAAAACATGCCTCGTATATATATATATATATATATATATATATATATATATATATATATATATATATATATATATATATACATATATATATACACATATATATATATACATATATATATAATATATATATATATATATATATATATATATATATATATATATATATATATGTATATATATATATATATATATATATATATATATATATATATATATATATATATATATACATATATATATATACATATATATATATACATATATATATATATATATATATATATATATATATATATATATATATATATATATATATATATATAAAGGGTCTTCCATTTGGGACTTGACAACTTTGAAATTTCACTGTGAACGCACCCTTAAGCCAATCACCGAACTGTCAACGTCAAAACATTCAGTAAAGTCAACATTTTCATCATGGTGAAGTACACGAACGAACAACGTTTACAAATAATTAAAATTTACTTGTGACTGCAACTTTAAGAGCGTTAACGCCAATTTTTGGTCGTAATTCTCGTTCCAGTAGACAAGCAATTCATAGTCTAGTGAAAAAATTTGAGTTAACATATTCGCTGCTGGATGTTCCCGTGCCAGTGAGACAACGGGTTGGTCAGAGTGGCCAAAATATTGCTGCCGTTCAAGCGTCCATCTCAAACGAACCAAAACAGTCGATTTCACGGCGTTCTCAAGAATTGGGCATCGGTCAGACCACACTATGGCGAATTTTGCGAAAGGATCTTGGCCTGCACCTTTATAAGTTAAAGTTAACTCAAGAACTAAAGCCACTCGATCATATGAAGCGACGTACGTTCTCAAATTGGGCTCTAGAAATGTTGGAAGAAGATGACCAATTTCATCGCAAAATCATCTTTAGTGATGAAGCGCATTTTTGGATAAACGGCTTCGTCAACAAACAGAATATGCGTTATTGGTCAGGTGAAAACCCTCATGTGCTTGAAGAAACATCACCTCATTCACAAAAAATTACTGTTTGGTGCGGTTTTCATGCCGGTGGTGTCATTGGACCGTTCTTTTTCGTTGATGAAAATAACCGTCACGTTACAGTCAGTGGAGATCGCTACAAAGGCATGTTGCAACGTTATTTCTTTGATCAATTGCAAGGGCTAGACATTAATGATATGTGGTTTCAACAAGACGGCGCCACAAGCCACCCCGCCGGTGTAACAATCGACTTACTGCAATCTAAATTCGGTGAACGTGTTATATCGGGAAATGGTCCCGTCGAATGGCCGCCTAGATCGTGTGATTTAACACCTCTAGACTTCTTTTTATGGGGGTACGTTAAATCATTGGTCTATGCCAACAAGCCTGCGTCGTTAGAGGAGCTCAGAGCCAGTATTGAAAGAGAGATAGCGGCCGTTTCCGTCGAAATGTGTGGCCGAGTCATCGAAAATTGGGTTCAACGAATCGACCGCTGCAAACGTGCCCTTGGTGGACATATGAATGAAGTCGAATTCCATACATAAATGTTTTGATTGTACTTCAAGCCGATAGTAAAATTTTCGAAATGTCTCAAATGGGTTGCGTTTTATTTAAAAAAAAAGTTGTCAAGTCCTTAATGGAAGACCCGATATATATATATATATATATAATATATATATATATATATATATATATATATATAGTGGCGTGCAAAAGTTTCCGGCCAGTGACATTTCGTACTCTAATGTACGAGGCTGGTTTGAAAAGTCCGTGCAAAAATAAAAACTACTTATGTGTTTGGGGTAAACCTTTTTTATTTTTCAACATAGTCTCCTTTTAGGCTTATGCACTTCGTCCAACGATGTTTCTAGTTTGTTGATCCCTTCCGAATAATAGGATTTGTCCAAGTCTGCAAAATATCCATTAGTGTCTGCAATCACCTCCTCGTTTGAATAAAATCTTTGTCCCGCCAGCCATTTCTTTAAATTGGGGAACAAATAGTAGTCCGAGGGAGCCAAATCTGGAGAATAGGGGGGATGTGAAACGAGTTGGAATCCTATTTCCATTAATTTTGCGACCACAACTGCTGAGGTGTGTGCTGGTGCGTTGTCATGATGGAAAAGGACTTTCTTGTGGGCCAATCGCGGGCGTTTTTCTTGCAGCTCGGTTTTCAAACGGTCCAATAACGATGAATAATATTCACCTGTAATAGTTTTACCCTTTTCCAGATAGTCGATGAGGATTATCCCCTTGCGAATCCCAAAAGACAGTCGCCATAACCTTTCCGGCCGAAGGAACGGTCTTCGCCTTTTTTGGTGCAGATTCCCCCTTGGTAACCCATTGTTTAGATTGTTGTTTGATCTCAGGAGTATAGTAATGTATCCATGTTTCATCCACAGTGACGAAACGACGCTTAAAGTCCTCCGGATTCTTCTGGAACAGCTGCAAACCATCCTTGCAACACTTCACACGATTCCGTTTTTGGTCAAGCGTGAGCAATCGCGGCACCCATCTTGCGGATAGCTTTCTCATGTCCAAATGTTTATGCAAAATATTATGTACCCATTCAGTCGAGATGCCCACAGCACTAGCAATCTCACGCACCTTAACTCTTCTGTCATCCATCACCATATCATGGATTTGATCAATGATTTCTGGAGTCGTAACCTCCACAGGCCGTCCAGAACGTTCAGCGTCACTTGTGCCCATATGGCCAGTCCGAAAATTTTGAAACCACTTATAAACTGTTCTAATCGAAGGTGCAGAGTCACCATAATGTTTATCAAGCTTCTCTTTAGTCTCCTGAGGCGTTTTGCCTTTCATAAAGTAATGTTTAATCACCACACGAAATTCTTTTTCGTCCATTTCTTGAAAATCACGACTTCCTTGATTCACACGAATGCCAAACACAAAGAAATAGACCAATATGGCTGAAACTTGGTGTGCGTTCATTCAAGAGATGCTACTAACTAAACGTGACCTCGATACGCGCCGGGGGTGCCATCTCTCGGACTTTGCACGGACTTTTCAAACCAGCCTCGTATTAAAAAAAAGACTAATGATTTTTAATCATTATGAGATGTGAGTATGAGATCTAGGAAACATAATAATGTAGTAAAAGAATATTATTTATGTTTGTGAATATATTTATTCTTATATTTATATGTGCAAAAGTTTCCGGCCACATAACATACATTGATGCAGTAGGACGTTCAAAAACGTATTTACGAATAATAGCGCGTTGAATGTTCACATTTAGTTCATAAAAGGTAGTGGGAGCATAAACATGGCTCAGCATATGCAAATCCAAATTCGTGAGAGAGTAATAAAACTTTGAAAAGAAGGAAAGTCTTCTCGTGAGATTGCTTCATTATTTTCGATAGGTAAATCAACCGTGAACGATATTATTGTAAAATACCTTGTGGATATGGTTTAAAAGATCGTCCGCGTAGTGGAAGACCAAGAAAAACGTCTAAAAAAGTAGATCGTATCATTAAACGCAAATCAACTGCGGATGTCAAGAAAACTGCTGCTGAAATTGCACGCGAGCTAAAGGATGAAAACCTAGCTAATGTTAGTCGTAGTACTGTGACACGAAAACTACATGATGTTGGACTTTTTGGCCGTATAGGTATTAATAAACCATTAATCAGTAAAAAGAATAAGAAGGCCCGATTACAATTTGCCAAAGATCACCTAAATAGCTTTTTCAGACGAATCTAAATTTAATCTTTTTAGAAGCGATGGTAGACAACATGTACGACGTTCTACTGGTACGAAAAATGATGTTCGGTACCAAATTTCTACTGTAAAACACGGTGGAGGAAGTGTGATGGTTTGGAGAATTTTTCTCTGCACAAGGAGTCGGTCCATTGATCGAAATCAACGGAAATATGAACGCTGATATTTACAAGGACATTTTAGAAAACAATTTGTTATCATATGCTGAAGAAACATTGCCGCAGAATTGGATATTTCAGCAGGCGAATGACCCCAAACATACATCCAAGTTGTTAAAACTATGGTTTTCTGCTTTAAAAGTGAGAGTTTTAAGCTGGCCATCTCAATCACCGGACTTGAACCCAATAGAACACTTAAACGCTAGATCGTCAAGTTTGAAAGCATACATATTCAAATAAAGCCGCATTATTCAAATCATTGAAGGAAGAATGGGATAAAATTTCACCTGCTTGTATTAATCGATTAATTAAGTTTTGAATTGTTGTAGCTGTTACTTGATGGAAAATTCATAACGAATGTAATGAAAGACTGATTTTGTCAAATTTCCACTTTATTTAGTTTCACAGAAACTGTATGACGCGTTTCGCTATACTATAGCTTCGTCTGATACTATAGTATAGCGAAACGCATCATACAGTTTCTGTGAAACTAAATAAAGTGGAAATTTGACAAAATCAGTCTTTCATTACATTGATTAATTAAGTCAATGCCACATCGTTGTGCGGCTATTATCGCTGCAGAGGGTATGGCTACAAAATATTAACATAAAAATAGAATTTAAGTCTATTATAGAGCATATGGACTAACAATTTTTTCGTAGTACAAAGTGGCCGCAAACTTTTGCACATATAAAATATAAGAATAATAATAATAAATATATTCACAAACATAAATAATATTCTTTTACTATATTATTTGTTTCCTATATCTCATACTCACATCTCATAATGATTAAAAATCATTAGTCTTTTATTTTAATAAATTAGAGTACGAAATGTCACTGGCCGGAAACTTTTGCACGCCACTATGAGAGAGGCTTATATCCAAAGGATAGAGAATGATTAGAGACAGAAGAAGAAAAGGAAAATATATACACTTGAAGCCAGTTGGCTTCGAACGGCAGCAGCAAGAAGATCACAGTATCGAGCAGCAGCAGCAGCCGACGCACTTGAAAATACCAAATGAGATTTTGGCCGAAACATCGTGCAAAATACCAAATGAGATTTTGGCGTACATCGTGTTCATTGTTTAGACGAACGGATTGAAACTCGGAATTTTAATGTATTATATATATATATATATATATATATATATATATATATATATATATATATATATATATATATATATATATATATGTAACACATGGGCTGAAAAGTCCGGGCCTAACAAAGAAAACACGGTTTTTTTGGTTCAAAAATTAGCTTTATTCATCAACGTAATCTCCATCAAGAGCAACGCAATCATTCCAGCGCCGCTCTAACAATGGCCAAACACTGCTCAGAATCATCAACACGTTCTTGTTTTTGATAAACAGTGAGCAAACGCGGCACCCACTTTGAACAGAGCTTTCTCATAGTCAAATGCTCATGCAATATAAAGCCAACACGTTCTTTTGATATCTTTACGATGTCAGCTAACTCACGCAACTTCACTTTTCGATCATTCAAAACGATTTTATGGATTTTTTTGATGTTTTCTGGTGTTTACCGCCTCATTTGGACGTCCACTGCGTTCTGCATCATCGGTGTCTCTACGACCACGTTTGAAGTCAGCAAACCAACGTTTTATTGTTGTTTCTGATGGAGCGGAGTCCCCATAACACTTTTCAAGCCATTGCTTCGCTTGAACGGTATTTTTTCCCATCAAGAAGCAGTGTAAAATTAAAACACGAAATTGTTTTTGATCCATTGTTTTGAAAATAACAAAAGTAGCGTCACTCTTAGCACAATAATTCACAAACTAATGAATAGAATATCATGAAATTTTAACAGCTGTCTTTTGAAGGTTAGTATTAACTGAAAAAAAGGTGACTGCAATAAAACTAGCGCCATCTATGTGTTAGGCCCGGGACTTTTCAGCCCATGTGTTATATATATATATATATATATATATATATATATATATATATATATATATATATATATATATATATGTATATATATATATATATATATATATATATATATATATATATATATATATATATATATATATAATATATATATATATATATATATATATATATATATATATATATATATATATATATATATCTATATATATCTATATATATATATATATATATATATATATATATATATATATATATATATATATATATATATACATAAACATATACATAAACATATACATAAACATATACATAAACATATACATAAACATATACATAAACATATACATAAACATATACATATATGTATATATATATATATATATATATATATATATATATATATATATATATATATTCATATACATATACATAATTTGTAGTAGTTACTGTTAGACTTTGTGACTTCCATCACCTTCAAAATAGTCCCCCTGTACCCAAATGCAATGAATACAATTTTTTTGTAGTCGATTCTGTTACTGCCTCCAGCGTCGCCTGTGATTCGCCTTGTCCCTCCTCTACCGTTTCAAAGTGGCTATCCTTGAACTTCATCTTCTTATGGAGGACAGTCCAAAATCACAGGGTGCAAATCAGGCGAATAAAGTGGAGTGGAAGATGACAATTATGGAATTCGTCGCCTGGTGCCTTGTCGTGATGCAGGAGGAAACTCTTCCCGCTCCAAGGCTTTAGCCATTTTCCAACTAATAGAAAATTCATCAGAGATGCTCACAATTGTCTGCCGGCCATGTACACGGGTGATTTGTTGAACTTTGGCGATGATTTCGGTCGTGAATACAACCAGAAGTCTTCCGGAACGCTCGTCGTCTTCCATCAAAGTTTTGCCGGCCGTGAATCTCGAAAATCACTCAAAAACTTGGAGACGGCTCAGGGTCTTATCCCGAAATTATTACCGAACATTTCAAAGAAAATTTTGCCCATATACTGCTGTTTTTTCGTATCCCTTGTAAATATCCCAGAGAGGCACTACCTAGCAAGTTGAAACTTGTCACGCAGCCTTGTTAGGGAGTACCTAGAGCCACCTATCGGCGCGAATCGGTACTATTTCGCGTCCTTGTTATGTGGCATTAGTCCATTTTGGGTCGCATCGCGTATATTTAAGCAAAATTCCGTCTTCTTATTTTAATTTATCCTTATTTTGTAAATAATACATTATATTAATTTTATTTTATATTTTTTTTAGTTATTCTTCTTCCTCAGCTCACCAACCTGTCAATATATATGTCGCAAATGACAGACAAACCAAACTAGAAAAATTGACATGGCACTTGCGTTAGTTGAAGCTTTCACCCATGTTGTTTACAGCCCGCTCAACAAGCAAAGTATAAGTTCTGTCGTTAAACCCGGTTTAAGGTAAGTCGAGTAGAATACGTTACTCGTACGTCAAGTCTAATGCACTATCACAGTCAATTTTCTTATAATCTACTTGAGCTATCGAGTTGAGTTTTGAAACATTGATACTTTATAGCTTATACAGGTTCGACTATATACATTTTTAATAGTAAATTTCCAAAGGTTACAGAGCTATTAGGTATAATTCTTCTGAATTTCTCCTGTAACGATTGAAAAAGTGATACTGACGTTTCACCAATCATATTGCAGGCTGCTTCAGAGCGTGTTTTGGGAACTCACTGCCTCAGAATCTATCACCAAACTGATTTAATACCGCTTTTGCACACATTTTATATTAGCGGGCTGTGGTGACGAAGAGGGGCTTCGGTATTCTTAATCAAACCTGTAAAAGTGTCAGCGTAGAAAAAGTTTTGATCCTGCGATTGGGATGAAATTTAGAAGCCTCAATTTCAAAGAAGCTAATTTTAGGTCTGCATGTTAGAGAAAATGTAATCAAAAAATGTGTATCCCCAGTAGCTGTTTTAAAGGATCATCAATTTTAAGATTCAAGTTCAATTTTCGAACTGTACATTGTAGTTTCAAGATTTAGATTTAAATTTTTAGCTTTTAATTGAAATTTCAGACTTTAAATTTGAATTTCAACCTTCAGATTCAAATATTATGTATTCAAGTCAAATTACAAGCTTGAAAGTCAATTTTTAGGTTATAAATTCAAATTTTAGGTTTTAAATTCAAATTTCAAGCTTCAAATTTAAATTTTAGGCTTTGAATTCAATTTTTAAGATTCTCGTTTAAATTTTAGAATACAAGTTCAAATTGCAAGATTCAATTCCAATTTTAGGGTTTAAATTTAAGTTTATATTTCAGGGTTCAAATTCAAATATTGTGCATATATATATATATATATATATATATATATATATATATATATATATATATATATATATATATATATATATATATATATAACAAGGATTTTCTACAGCTGACGCTGTCTTCCTTCTCTCAGCCTTTGATTCCATCCGTTTCTATCTTCCCAGTCTCCATCTGTTAGACCCCTGTCCTCCATAGCCTCGTCCACATCGTCTCTCCACGATCGTCTGGGTCTTCCTCTTTTTCTTCTCCCTATAGGGCTCCACTCCGTTATTTTCTTTATCCACCTATTATCTTCGCTTCGTCTTATGTGTCCATGCCATTTTAATCGTTTTTTCTTCAATGGTATTTATTGCGTTCTCTTTGATGTTCATTCTGCTTCTTATTTCTTCATTGGTTATTCTCTCCATACGTGTCACTCTACAACATCTTCTCCAATACTCCATCTCTACCGCGTTAATTTTAGATTTATTTCTTTCGTTGATCGTCCGTGTTTCTGACCCGTATGTCATTATGCTTTGTATTATTGATTTGTATATGCGTGTTTTGTTTCTCTTTGTAATGTGCTTGTCCCACAGGATCGAATTTAATTGTCTTATGCATGTCCGCGTTTGTCCTAATCTAGCTTTAATCTCTTCTTCTGATGTTGCGTTTTTTTGAAATGATGGTTCCTAGATATTTAAATCTATCGGTTCCTTTGATTATTGTTTCGTTATCTACTTCTAGATTCTCCACGTTTCCCTCCTTTGTTGTTAGATATTCCGTTTTATCAAAGTTTAGCTAATCCTGCTTTAGTGTATTCTTCTTTCAGTTTTCTTACCATATAACTGAGGTCTTCCTCATCTTGCGCTATGATTACTTGGTCGTCTGCGAAACTTAGAGTATATAAGTAATCTTCTCGTATTGGAACTCCCATTCCACTACATTTTTGCTTCCATTTTTTTAATGTTTGTTCGAGGTATATTTTGAATAGTGTTGGGGATGTAGAGCATCCTTGTAATAGGCCTTTTGATGTTTGGAGTCTCTTCCCTATTTTATATCCTATTTTTATGTTCACTGTGTTGTTTTCGTAGAGAGCTTTTACTGCGTATATTAGTTCTTTGTCAATGCCTATTTCTTTCATTGCGTTCCATAATCTTTGTCTTGGTACTGAGTCATAGGCCTTTCTTATGTCTATGAAGGCTAGATGAACTTCTCTATTCTTTGCCAGTTTTTTTCCATTATTTGTTTTATAGTGTATATGTGGTCTATACATGATTTTCCGGCCGTAAAGCCTGCTTGGTCTTCTCCAATTTTTCCTTTTATATTTTCCAACATGATATTTTTAATAATTTTTCTATACAAACGTCCCATACTCGATATTATGCTTAGGCCTCTATAGTTTGTGCATTTTCTGCGGTCTCTCTTTTTAAATATGGATACTATATAAGCTTTTCACCATTCCTCTGGTATTTTCCCTCCATTTATCGCTCTGTGGAACATGTTTCTCAGCATTCGATGTAATTTATTAGACCCGTACTTAATTATTTCATTTACCACATCCCCAGGCCCTGCAGATTTATTATTTTTGAGTGTTTTTTATTGTCTTCTTTACTTCTTCATAGCCTAGTTCTATCTCTTTTATTTCCTTATTCTGTTCTTCTTCAGGGTTCTCTTCTTGGAATTCTTGTCTATCTTCTGTTAGCAGCTTCTTATAATATTCTTCCCACTCGCTTTCTGGGATGTACTCTATATACGTCTTCTCTCTATTGTTAGTCCTTAAGGGGGTCACTACCGAGAAAAATGAAAAAAAATACGTTCTCTTCGTTTTTTTCCATTTTTATAATCTACAATCATTTCTGCACAAAACAATCCAACCCCCACAATTATACGATGAGTATAAGTGCCTGAAATTTTTTATATAAAGTAGTCAAGGTATGAGCCATCAGTCAGTATCGCCAAGATATGAGTCCCGCTCAGCCTTCGCCTAGCTTCGCACTACGCACCTTTCAATATACCACCCCATTCCACCCATTATGAAGTTATTATTATTTTCACTATTATTATTATTATCCCACTTTTTATTAACAATGCTTAGGAATAATTATATAACACTATTTACTATATACAAATAAAAAACTTTATTTTTACAAAATTATTTTGAAATACTATTTACTATATACAAATAAAAAACTTTATTTTTACAATAATATTTTGAAAAGTAATAATAAGATTTTATTATTTTGTTATACTTTTTTTTAACTAAAATGAACCCGCTTCATATGACGGGCCTTCTTTTTTTTCTAACTTCTTAAATTTTTCTTCTAACGTTTTCTTGCTCTTGAAATTTTTTGCCTCTCGCATTTCGATGCTTGTTGTAAGTCTTTCACTATTCTCAGTTCATCTTCCTTCATCAGCCCAGCAATTGTAAATTTTCCAGGGTCAATGAAAAGTTTTTCAAGTACTCGGCAGCGGGAAATATTACCTTCATTGAAGCAGCATAGTGCATCATATGCACCTAATTCTAGTGTGCTTTTCTCTACAAAAATATTTTTTGGGCATCTAACCCACAATGCATTATTATAGCTTTCGTTTGTGTTTTTGTGTCTAACCGTGAACACATTTTTCTAACAGGGCTGGATTCGCCAGGTCCCTGAAGACAGGTTTCAAAATTTCCATTACTACTTTTGGTAGATGAAAATGCTTTGAGTGCTCATATAATTTTTTTTCTGCCTGGGCCTTGAGGAACTTACACCAGTCCAAGCTGCATAAATTGTGTGCCGGATTCTGGTCGTTTGAGCCGAGATGAAAAAATTCTGCCCATACTGCTTTTTTCATCTCAGCCAAGCTGCCAACGTTTCTTCGTATGGCTAAGGCATAAAACTTTTGAATGTCGTTTATTACCACATCCGTGAGTCTGCCCTTTCCTCCTATCGGCTTTCCATCTTGCAGTTTTTTGGACGTGTAGGAAGTTTTTAGCTTTCTGAGTCTAGATCCTATCCTTTTTTGTACATGTCCTATACATTCTAACTTCTGAACTAAGAGACTATCTCCGTAAGGGTTTTGTTCTACAACCTTCAAGAAACCCTTTGAGTCTTCATCACCTAAGTAGTGAGAATATCTCACATTGTATTTGTCCATTGACCTCAGGAAAATTTGCTCTGCACCAGCTGCTTCCATAGCCCCACTGGTACCACTATGATTGGCTATGCAATTTTCATTATGTGTATTCTGAAATTTTAGTGGATAACGACAGTGTTTGGAGAGTACCACAATATCCACTATTTTGCCTGAGTCAGTACTCGCAGCAGAGACCACGCCATTCAAAGAAGTATGGCCCCTTTTTTGCCAAACTGCCATCTAGTGAGATGGCCAAATCCCTGTTGCCACTATTTGAAATACAGGCTTCCTCTACGGCAGCCACCATTATATCTTTTCCAACTACTTCAAGAGCTGAACGAATAACATTTTGGTGCAAAAAAGTGCTTGCTTTGTGGGGGAGGAATGTTCATCATAGCACAAAGAAGTTTAGCTCCAGCAAATCCTTTACCAGTACACCTAAGTGCATAAGTAAATCTAATATTTATTGTATCTAATTTCACAGATTTACCTTCGAGTTCATAATCCAGTTTCTTGGAGTTCCTTAGTTTATTTAGGACTTGACAATTCTGACAAACAATCTTTATAGTGGATGCCAAACCGTTTCTCAAACAAACACTTAGGGTGATTTCACCACCACATTTTTTGCAGTCCACTGTTGAGTTCAGTGCTTTACTCAGCTCTCCAACATCCACCAAATCATACGCATGGTTGCTCATGAATGACTCAAATTTATTTTGATTACCTAGTTTTTTTGAAGAAGAAGAAGGTGTACGATTTTCAGATGAGGTTGATGGTGTTGATTCAACAGATGGTAAGGACATGACCAATTTACGAGCAACAGAAATATGTGTCCCACTAAAAGGTTTATTCCTTTTCTTGCTCTTGAAGCTAGTCTTTGGCTTAGTCATTTTTCTTCACAAAACAATAATAAAAAACTATAATAAAATAACAATATAATAAAATTTAAAACAGCAATAGTAACAGAAAACAGGAAAAAAATTTGTAAATATGTAAACAGAAACAATCTCTCACGTAAAATATAACCAAACAAAACAAAACTAAAAAAAAAAAAAAATTTGGAAAAAAACATGTTTTGTTGTAAACCATCAGTGTTGCCAAACTTGTTTTTGCAAAAAAAAGAAGACAAACACTCTAAAAATAAATTAAAAAAAGTTGATTATAACAAAAAAAAGCAGTCAAAACTACAACTTTTTTAGTTTTTCGGCTCTCCTGAAAAATTGACTTTTTTGTACATTTGCCCCATTATCTTCAAAACTATAAAAGTTATTGAGCTATTTTTTTTTTTTTAAATATCCACGGCAACACTGTCTACAGTTCGGACTAAGGAAATGTCAAACGAAACAGCTGGTAATTTACCGCGTCAATTCAAACATACAAATAAAATTCATGAACTTTCAAAATTTCTAGAAAATGTAATTTTCTAATCTCTCGTTCTTTTCTTTGTTTATCATCCTCCTCGTTTCTTTCTGCATTTTTCTCTTTATATTTCTGTAGAACTTCTTCTGATTTTCTATTCAGCCATTTTTCGTATAGTCTTTTTTTCTCCTTTATAGATTCTTTGGTTTTTTCACAGATTCTAATTTTATGTTTTCTCATTCTCGTTGTCTTCTTTACCTAATGCTTCTAGGGACGCCTGTTTGATGCATTCTTTTATGTGGTCATACATCTGTTGGAGGTTGTGCATTAAATTCAAATTAAAATTTTAGGTCTTAAATTCAAATTTCAAGCTTTAAATTCAAATTTTAGATTTTAAATTAAAATGTAATCTTCAAATTTAAATTTTAGGTTTTCGATTTAAATTTTAAACTTTAAATTCAAATTTTAGGTTTTAAATTCATATTTCAAGGTTTGAATTCAAATCTTGTGTATTAAATTGCAATTTCGAGCTTCAAATTCAAGTTTTAGATTTAAATTCAAATTTCCGTTTTAAATTTCAAGCTTACGTTTTTAGATTTTAAATTTTAAACTAAATTCAAATTGCAAGCTCTAAATTCAGGTTTAAGGTCTTAAATTTAAATTTCAAGCTCCAAATTTAAATTTTAGATTTTAAATTTTAGTTCATATTTCACATTAAATTCAAATCTTGTATATTAAACTGAAATTTGAAGTTTGAAATTCATGTTTTAGTTTTAAATTAAAATTGCAAGCTTCAAATTCAACTTTTAGGTTTTAAATTCAAATTTCAAGCTTCAGATTTAAACTTAAAATTTGAATTCTAATTTTTAGACTTTAATTTAATTTGAAAGCTGTAAATTCAGTTTTGAAACTGTAAACTCAAATTACAAATAAAAATAATAAATTATTATTTTCAATAGTGCCAACACCTTTTGAGCGCACTGTATATAACCGACGAGCATGGAAGCCAGCACGACTCTTGATCAGCTACATTTTTCTTAATTTTCAGATGCTTAGAATCGGTCATATCAGAAAACCAATCTCTCTCGGTCCATCACGAAACAGTTTTATCTATGATAAGAGAATGCGATAACAAGTCCGACGTCAGCACACCGAATTCACCAGTCGAACGGGGCTCCAAGTTGGGGCAAAATGTCAATCAAGGCGTGGAGGAGATGCGTCAGAGAATGAGTAAAATATTCAATAAACCTGGCATAGTTAAGCCCAACACTCTTCCTAACTTACAAGGTATTTTTAAGAAGAAATAGTTGACGAGTTGACTGTTACTGATTGTTAAAGTGTCCTTAGGTTATGCTGTCTTGGAAAAAATTAACACACAACTTTTTCTGAGGGTTAGTGACAGTTTTCTAGGGCATGATTTTATACCACTTTAGAGCCTTATTATCTTGTAATTCATGTAACAAACAATTGCAAAGTGGAAGAAAGTATGACTGCGACATCTCTCGCAAGTATAGAGTTCTTGTTTACTTACACAACTAAACAAATATATATATTTACAGTCAGCAAATAGCCGGCCGTATTTGACCGCAGAGGTAAGCCGTAAGCAGGCAACCTTTTTTAGACGTTCGCGAAAACATATGTGTTAGAGTTTGACAGTGGGTTAGACTCTTGAATTCTTTTGTCAGTTAATAATAAACCCATCTTTTTTGCCACTTTTCCGCATCTTTGACGGTTATACTGAGCTTAATGCTTTAATAATGTTTTTTATTTCTGAACTAACTCGTTTTATTTTCTATGATTTATTAACTGTCCAGTTTTTTTTTTAATTTAGCGTTTTTTTTTTTAACTTTTTATCTTTAAAATTACTTGTGTGTGTCAGCCATCCCATTTATTTTGCGGAGAATAACCGAATGGTCCTCGAGTTGTAAAATTAGGACGTCATAGCATCGTACAATACAAGGGTTACAGATTTTGATGGCAAAAAGTTCTTGTGGTTGATTAAAGTTATTTTTGACAGTGCCTGAAATTGTCCATCGCACAAAGATATTAGAATAGAGGAGGTAAGTTCTCGCGAGAAGCGTGGCTCTCATAGAAAGAGAAAGAAATAATATTCATTCTGTCCCCTTTACTCCGCACGTGCCCACAATACTAAGTTGGAGTGGGTAACCCGTGAGAGAATATTATTCGTATTCTTCGCTCGCTCTGTTAAGAGATACAGAATAACTCATATTATTTCTTTCTGTTTTTAACGACGCCAAGCGTTCGCTTATAGCAGGCTCTATACTTTACCTCCTCTATTCTGATATCTCTGTGGTCCATCGCCAATAACCATTCAATTGATAGCTGACGTTTAATGTTTTATTTAAATGTCAACAGTGTCAATAAGAATCAAAAACTAAATAATTTTCAAATGACTTAAGCCTTGAATGTCATTTTTATATCGATACGATCGCGGCTTGACGTATTTACATCCGATACTTGCGAGCGGATTTCAACCGAATTACCTAGAACTCCAAATTTGACAAATTTTATTGGGAATTAGCATTTTCTAGCTCAGAAATTATTATTAATATATTAATTATTGCGCATATATTATGGTTGTGAGAAATGTTTTTTATTATTATATAAACTTTTGTTTATTTTATATTGTAGAGTATTTTATTTATATTTATATCACTTGTAGCGAGAGATTGTAAATGTATGTACTTAAATATTTTTACTATGTAAGATTAAAAAATTATTGTATGTTTAAATGAAATAAAGAATAGTTACCGGAATCTGTGTGTGTTGTAATAACCTGAATGGCCGTCATTGCAAGAAATCCAACATCTAACATGCAGTTGATCGTGGTTCTTGGCATTAAATCGTGAGCAACTTTCCGACGTTTCGCACGAGGCATCTTCAGGGATCTTTACTTTTCGAGATTACAATACTGGATGAATTCGTAGTCGCGAGACGTTGGAAAGCTACTCCAAATTGGCACAGGTTAAATTCAAAAAACAAAACTTCTCAAATCTTACATCTATTTACAGGGTGTACCCCAAAACTTGGGTCGCTTAATAACCTTTTTAACTGGATTATATGATTTTTAAGTCGTATTTGTATGCTACTGAATAAGAGGAAGGTGCAATTCGTTAGTCAAGGGTTCCATACTAACATCGTACACTACTACGATTGTGTGTGGATTGTGACGGCTGCTACTCTTTCACTTATACTCACAGTGCGCCGAATCGGTCCTTGCAGCAGTCGGAGGTCAACAGGTTTACGATAGCCTCGCCACCCATATTATTCAGGATTTCTAAAAAGAATTCAGGTTTCGTAGATCTTATTAGAGTCGCTTATTTGGCCATTGTGTCTCATTTACATGGATTTAGTAAGATACAACAATATATATCGTTGGTTGCCGTGAGCTTCGCTTTAAGGGCATAGCTGCCCTCTGTCGGAGCCTTTTTAAGGTAACATTCTCATTCTATATCATCGACCGTTTCTCTCTGTCGATTTTAGCTCAACTGATGAGTCGTGATACATCGAAACGCGTCTCGAGCTGAGAGAAAGTAAAGCTTACTGAAATGAATTTTGTTCAATATTGGTAATTAATATTGAAGAATAGATTATTTTTACCTGCGAAATTATTAGTTACAGCTTTTATTAGCTTATTTCATAGACATTAACGGCTGATCTACTCTCCAGGCAGATAGCTACGCTCCTCGACCTTAAGTTCTATCCCACCATGTCTCCTCCATACATGAAGATAGCATGGACTTCTGTCTGAAAAGCAAAGGCGTATTTGCAAACGTAGTTTTATCCCCACGGTACGTACCGGCTCTCACGTAGTTTTAGTACTACACATTTTTTAAATCCAAATACTTTGTTTAATTATCTTAATCAATGTTGGTATTTATAGTAAGTTTATTTCAAATAATGTAAACTATTTTTAGATCTACCTACCTAAATAACAGTAAGTTAGTGGGCGAAATAACGAATTTGATTCTTGAAAAATATTTATATAGTTTCTGTTTTAAATATAGGCGATAGCGCATGTATCTTCTAAAAAAAGTCTTAAAATCAATTATGGGAACATTACACTTTCTCTGTCGAAAATTTTAATAATTTTTGTGGGACTGATAAATTAATAAAAAAACATATTTTGAGTCCGTAATTTTTCTGACATATATTTTAAATTTTCAAATGCAAGAAAACAATTTTTAAATGATTTTTTATAGGGTTTTTTTGCAGCTTCATGAAAGCTATTTTGAAAATTTTTTTGCTGGCATGCACGATTACCGTTCACTGGCACGTCTGAAAAAAAAATGTCCTTAGAAAAAGTATGACTATGGCTCCAGTATAGACTACGATTATTTTGTTTGAGCAAAAATTCACAAAATAGTGGACCTCCAAAGTCGATGGTCTCAAAAATAGCATTTTTTTCGTAAAAAAAACCATTAAAATTTGCGGAAAAAAGTCTTTTTTATTCTAGTTTATATTGGGGCTATTGTTGTGTAGAAGAACATTAAAATTTCAGACCGATCGGTTAAATGGTTTTTAAGTTATCGTGTACGCCGATTACAAAAACGTTGTCTTGAGAAAAACGCGTTTAAAGTATTGACAAACGAATTTTCACATATAAAATCTACTTACGTTCAATCAGCTATGCCTGCTGCATACAAAATTCCTTCCGACTCCTCATACGCCTCGGTCTCAAGTGTTCTTTTGTCTCTCCGTGCGATTCTGGCATAAGTTATTTCATACAAGCCTGTTCCTAAATCCATCAAGCCGCAAAAATTGTTCACTCCAACGATTCCACAGCCGAGTAATCTCATTACAAAAGTGAAGCGTTTATTAATTTCATATGATTTCCCAATTTTGGAGCTAGAGTCAATAAGTGTATCGCCGCATTCACACACAACGCAAAGCTTAAAACCTACTCCTCTTTCGTCTCGTTTCAAAAATTTCACGTCTCCATCACAAACTTCGCACTTGAACTTTTGTCGTAAAATTCTAAAAACTAAAAATTGTACTATATAATAATTAAAAGTCATATCAGTTCTTGGACTCAAATCAGAAGTTTTTACAATTTTTCTGCAGATGTACTCGCAAAATTAGAATTACTTCCATCTGAAAATCGATTTTGTATCCATCTATCTGAGAGATGTTAGATAGGGATGCTTTTTCCGCACACGTGCCGCTCCTGGAGCGCTTTAGGGACATCCCTGTAGCACGTGTGCTAGACCCATAAAAAAAAAAGGGTGACATATTACCCAAATATTCACCCTGGTACTAGAAGATATCTTCAAGAGCCTTCACTGGGAAAAACAGGGGACTTAACATATCCGGAGAGAGACTCAACAACATAAGATTTGCTGATGACATCACACTTTTTGCCGAAAATGAAATCGAATTGAAAGGAATGCTCCAAGAATTACAAACTGAAGCAAAAAAGGTCGGTTTAGAGATGAACATCACAAAAACCAAATTCATGACTAACGAACAAACCACCATTAATGACGTAATATCCATACACCGGCAACAAGTGGAAAGGGTGGTTTCATATGTACATTTGGGACAGGAGGTTCACTCGGAAAATTTAATCAAGAACTGGAAGTCAATCGAGGGATACGCCTGGGATGGGCGGCTTACGGTAAAATGAAGCAAGTCTTTCAGTCCAAACTCCCTTTAAAATTTAAAAATAAAGTATATAACGAATGCATTCTATCAGTAACAATATATGGTAGCGAAACTTGGGTTCTGATACGGAAAATTATTAGAAAATTGCAGGTTCATCAGAGAGCAATTGAAAGGAAAATACTAGGTATATCACTTAGGGACTGCGAATCAAACGATTGGATTAGGAAAAAGACAGGGGCCCACGACAAAACTGAGTGGAACTAGGCTGGCCATGTGGCCAAAAATACTGATAACTGGAGCGGAAAAGTGACCAGATGGAGACCATGGGGGGAAAAGAAGAAGTACTGGCAGACCCCAGTAACGTTGGTATCACGATATTAAAAGATCAGCGGGCTCAGTTGGTATCAAATTGCCCAAGGGATAGAGAATGGCTAGAAGAGAGAGAAAATTAAATTTCCCGTATTTTTTTATCCATTTTGCACAATATTACCGAGACGTTTACTAAGTCATCTTAGTCCTGCAAGCGATATTTTCGAACTGAGCAGGCCAGGGTACAGTTTGCTTTGGAGCTACAGTTTTGCCTCAAACTGAAAAGATATTATACCCATTATAGTAAGCTCTTCTTTTACCTGCTTCTATCTTTATTAGAATCGTAAAACTAGCAGCAGATGTTCGACGCAGGTAGAGCAAAACCTTTGTAAACGGCCGAAAGGTAAGTTGGCACGCCGCGCGGTCGATTTGGCCTACCTTACACTTGGCGCTATAACCGTCTATTTGAAATTTTCCTCTGAAATTTTCAGAGAATATTATTAAAATATAATACTTTCTAAAAAGTCGATTTTTCGTCCCCGAGAAAGTGTAAGTGTAATGTTCCCTTAAGTAATCATCTGCTAATTTTTCTCAAATATCCCATTCTTCCGATCACTTTTACTTTTTTAAATTTGAAAACATCTTGTCATTACCATGGTTACACACTACCAAAAAGTACCGGTGGTAATCAAGGATCAGATAAAGAAAAATAACAGAATGCTAATAAAAAAAATTTAAAAAAATAGGAGACACACCTCGACATGCCATAAAATCAGCAAGAGGAGCTTTATATCAGTTCCGCAAAAATGTTTGAGCACGAAAAATAACGAGCAGACTAATCCCAGCCATCTGCCTCCAGGATACCACTGCAAAAACTCTGTTAAAGCACTTTGTATTCCCACCCAACATCACTTTGTAATCCAGACATTCATATTGAAAAGAAAGTTGAGAGTCCACGTTAAAGAAGCCAATTTAGAGGAACAGGCAGTAAAGGCCGAGATCCCTTAAAAATCTCCAGTTGCCATCATTGATGTTCGATATATATATATATATATATATATATATATATATATATATATATATATATATATATATATATATATATATATATATGGCTGACATCTCAAAAGCCGAACGCACCAACTTGGCACTGTATGCAGGTGGTACAGCCATTCCTCCACGTCAAAAAGCTGTAAAGTTGTTACTCGTAGGCTCTAGGCGCACCTCAATACGCTACAGACTAGTTTGATCACTGGAAGATCAAGTCAGAACAGCCCTAGGTCAAAATTTTTTCCAATTCGAAGAGGCATTTGCCTCACGGATATCTTAATATACACTTGGAGGAAACCACAGTACGATATAGGTGAGTTCAACAAAGTCTCGTTGAGAAAAAAGCTTGCGATCGATCATCAGGCAAGAGTTCGGGTATTCCTGCCACGTATGGACTAATGTAACGTTCAACTCGGCAATGCCGAGCAGGACTCTGAAAATAATAAGCATTGCCTCCTGATACTGATGATCTACGCCGAATGCCAGAACACAGTACGTTACTTTGACGTAATATTCTCAAAGACAGACAGAACATCCAATTAGTCGCAATCCTGTCCTGAGAAAAATATTTCTACAGATATTTTATCCTTTTAAGTCGATTATCTGGGTCTAATCTCCTATTATTAGATAATTTTGGTGAAAAAGTCTCCAGAATATTACAGTGACTCGTTTTAAAACATGATTTTTAAACTTGTCGCCCACAAAATTCTATTTTTAATATTCATTTTATGCATTAAGCTCTTTGTACTTTTTGGTTAACATAATGATTTAACTAAGACATGCATCCCACCTATTATCATTTTAATTTATAACAAGTCATTTAACATACAATAAATATAATAGTTATTATTGTGGTTTACACATGCCACGCGGGTTTTTTCTAAGACCCAATTTGCTCACGACTTCCGTTCAATATTGATATATCCAGGGGCGTGCTGGGCCACCGGGACTTTTCTTGGGGCGCCAAGCCTTAAGGGCGCCATCTTCAAACTTGCAAAGTGTATGCAAAATTTATGTTCGCAAAAACCACGAAAATTGTTCATATATCCAGGTAGTAT